>JAKSZP010004322.1:0-90156 GCA_022478985.1 Massospora cicadina | reverse complement strand
TCATTAAAGATTTTGCTGGGATTGCCAAACTTTTATTTCACCTGTTAAAGAATCCAAAAAAAGGATTCGTGTTAAATGAGGAGGCCCAAGTAGTATTTGATGAGCTATTTAATACTTAGTGACTAGTCTCATTCTAAAATAACTTACCTTTATTTGGAAACACATTAATCAGATAGATGCCTCATTAACGGTGATTGGCGCCATTCTAGGTCAAGTAGACAATGATGGGGAAGAGTATCTGGTGGATATATGAGCAGAAATTTGGCACTATCATAAAAGAATCACACCATTAAAGAGCCAAGTGCCTCGCGGTGATTTATGCCTGTAAACAATTTTGAGTTTATATATATATATATGATGCACCTAAAGCTGTTCCTGACCACTCATCTTTACATTGGTTACATAATCTTTTAAGAACTGGATGGATGACTGTCATGATAGGTTCTAAAATCTCAAGACTATGAATTATTATTACACACTGAGCAGGAGCAGCACATCAGAACGCTGGTGAACTATTGAGATTACTGTCATTCAAACTGTATATCAGCCAGTTGTTACATTATTCCAGTGGATGATCAAAGGATAGTTGGGATGAACCCCACAGGATTCAAGGCTCACTGAAGAAATCTATGGAAAATACCAAAGTAAAGAACAGACAGCTATACAAGTCTATTGACAGAAAGCGGTATTTATTCTCTAACTGTCAGAATAAGCAGAAATCATTCAAGCTGTGCACAAAGTCGTCGGGCATGGTGGCCTAAGAAAAGACATGGACCATATAAGCCAGTAATGTTATTGGAAATCAATCAACTATGACGTTGCGGACTATATGGCCTGTTGCGTGGAATGCCAACTCTACAAGCCACATAAGAATGTGATGGGATACTGGCCAGTACGCCCTGGATTCACTTGGAACATGGTGTCAATAGACGTTATTGGACCCTTGAGTGTTATTACTTTGGGGAGTAAAGTACATCGTTGAGATAGATAAACTGACTAGATGAGTTGAGACAAAATGCCCTGAGCAGAGTAGAATCTACAAGTACAATGGATTTATACTCAACCAAATAATATATTGGCATGGATGCCTGCAATTGTTATTGAGCAACAACAGAACCAACTTTAATCCCTATGTAATCCCAAGACTGATTTGATTAATGAGGATCATGTAGTTGTTTCTGTTCTCTAGCTCACAGATGAATAGAATGGTAGAAAGAGTCAACAGAACTCTAGCCATGACACTGTAAATTGGTAATGGGAAAACTTCCGCCCAAAAATCTTATCTGAGTTTTATTAACTTTGCATATAATATCAGAAATCAAATAGTGACAAGAAATTGTTGTTTGAATTCTTATATAGTTGAAGGGCCTTACTGTCATGTGCACATGAAATTATAGTGGGGACCAACCCCAAAGATAAGGCTGGGCGCCAGGAGGCCCAGAAGATGAGGCTACAGGCCCTCCCTGACCTGAGGCACACCCTAGACCAACGCTGGGTATGGGCAAAATATACCCATGTTGGTACTAGTGGGGTTCCAAAGGCCCAGCCCCTCACATCAGCCTAAGCGTTAAAACGGACGGTCTACCAAATTAATGTGAATGATTCCATTCAGTTCATTATAGAACGGGGTTTCAAAACCTGTTCCATTTATGAAACAACGCGTTTGGGTCAAATCCAACTTCAATTGATAACTCAAGTGAAGTCAGTTTTGGCTTATTTAACAAACTCAGATGGGAGCGTTGCCCTATTGGTGGGTTGGTGCTTGGGTCCACTGCAGCAAACCCCGTTTTCTCCCATTAATGCTTAAATGTGTTTTACCCAACCAACATTCCTTGTTGGTCACTTCCTGAAAAAAGATTTCCCCATTTTTTCCCATTTTATTAAAAATGTTTTTATGTACAATCATGTGCACGGACCCCTTTTTGGAGGTCTCACGACTCATTAACCAATCTATTTTGAACACAATAAGATTTTCCACACGTGCACCATTGGTCTGCCCTGGTACCCTCCACCCTGGGCCATTTACCCCTTTACTCATTGTGTACCGTATTGTGTTTGTATGGTTCCTGATTGCATTACTTGGTTTTAGTTATTATTGTTCCAGCCCTCTCTGCTGTATGCTAGTAACTTTAGTACTAATGGCTAGTTTCCATGCGTTGGCTCTGTGCACCAAGCACCACCACTCGGGAAACAGGAGAGTTATAGACACTCTCCTTACATTAGTTGACTAACCCTTTTTTCTTATGTGTATTAACTTTTTCCGTTTGGAACTTTTCCAAAGCGGAAACAGTGGCTGTCAGCTGCGGGCTCCAGCTGTTGTTAGCTGCACTGCTGTTTGCTCTTTTTCCCAAAGGTTGGAGCAACTCAGCGTTATTATGGTTGCCTAAAACTTGAAAGTATCCACCCTTCATGTTTGTACCTGGTGGATTTGGATGCTTTGAGGTCTGATAGTCATGATTCTCAACTTTCCTCCAAAATAATCAATTTTCATTCCAAAAAATTAGTTTTTCTTTGACAGCATGTTCAGAAGATGCTAACAGAATTGGCGAAGTTGGCCTGGGGGTGTTGGCCTTGGATAATGTCAGGCATTCTGTTGAGGGTAAGGAATAGGGTCATTCACGTTTAAAAACACGTTTTATAACAAAAACCTTATATATACCTCTAAACCATTTTGGCCCTCTCATGGCTCAGATTTGAAGCCTATTCCTGTGTTTGGAATCACACCTGAAAATCCCCGTTTGACCTCTTACATGATTCGCAGCACTTAGGAAGTTGAAAAAGAGCTGCGCCTACAATATGAAAATGTTTATGCACCTGCAGAAGACATGGAGGGGTATGTGGCCTCAGTAGTAAGAGTGGCCAATTATCCCTCCCCCTTCTATAATTCCTAAACCTACCCTTATGGTTTCTCAAGCCAGAAGAACTTTTAGGTGAGGTGGGGGCGTTTTCTGCGTTGAATAAATCCCACTCTGGATACTTCCTCTTGACTGCTACCCTTACATCCTCTTTAGGGAAGTTCACCACAACCATTTTAGTGGATACCGGTGCCTCTAACAATTATATTGACCATGACCTTGCTGACTAACTTGAGTTGAGTTACTCCCCCAGGTAGTATGGTTAGAGGTGGGGCTTCTCAAGGTATCCCTACGCTGAACGTCATGGGTTTAGTGGACTACCAGGTGGGCGCCTATCTTCTGTCCGACCATTTTTAAAGCTATCAAGCACCTCTTGTTCCCCATTATTTTGGGGGTTGAGTGGTGGAGAAAGTTTGACGTCAAGACAAATTTGAAAGAAAACACTCTATCCTTTTCTTTGGTAAACGGTCACCTGTTAATTGTTCCTTTGTTGGAGGATAACACCCAGGGCACATTACCCCATTGGCCCAATGTTCCCACTCCTTATATTGCTCCTTTGCTGAAGCCCTCCGTGGGACTTTCCTTACCTTCCTGTTTGGAGGGTTTGGAATCCTCTTTTGATGCAGCATCCGCCAACGCACTCCTTGAGCACTCCGAGTTTGATTGTGACTTCAAGCTCACAGTGGATCTGGTGCGTATATCTTCCCCCATTTACCCATTGACTGTCCGGGAGGAATAGGCGTTGGATGTGTGGGTGAAGGAACAGTTGGCCAAAGGTGCGATTTTTCAGCGTACCTCTCCTGTATGCTCCCCCAGACTCTTTGTGGAGAAGTCTGATGGTACTTTATGCCCATGCATAGATTATGGTAACCTTAACAACGTTACTGTACCAGACCTCCATCCCATCCCTTTGGATTTGCAGATTGCACGCTATGTGGAGAAGGCGAAGGTCTTCTCCAAGTTGGATTGCCTCAACGCGTTCAATCAGATTCGGATTAAAAAGTGATAAGAGTGGTTGACCTCATTCTGTAACAGAGAAGGGATCTTACAGTTTCAGGTCATGCCCTTTGGGCTTAATAATGCCCCTGCTATCTTTCAATGCCGCATTGATGCAGCGTTGAGGGACCTGTTAGGGGTATGCGCGGTCGCTTATATGGATGATATCCTGGTGTTTTCCCCAGATCAGGAGTCCCAAGCAGTCCACCTTTGGCAAGTGGTGGAGCGGTTAAAGGCAGCCAGCCTTACATTAAAAATAACAAAGTGTGAGTTCTTCAAGTCCCAGGTCACGTTTCTGGGCAACGTCGTGTTTGACCAGGGACATATGATAACTCCAGACAAGAAAAAGCGATTTGTGAGTGGCCTAACCCCACCTCAGTCAAGGAATTAAGGAGCTTTTTGGGGACGTGCACGTTCCTCCAGAAGTTCACTCCCAATCTGTCTGAGGTGGCGGCACCCTTATACAAAGCTAGCGTTGCCAAGGTGCTTCAGTGGTCCTCCATTTTGGAGGATGCTTTCCAAGCAGTGAAGTGCAATCTGTTGTCCACATCTGTTCTTCGCCATGTCGACCCTTCAAAGGAGTTCATTGTGTCTACTGATGCCTCCAACTTCGCCATAGCGGCTGCCTTGTTACAAGTAGGCGAAAATGGGATAGAGCATCCGGTGGGATATTTTTCTAGGAAAATGTCTTTGCCAGAGTTGAATTATGCCGTTTATGATAAGGAGTTATTGGCAGTGGTGGAGGCGCTGAGTTATTGGCATCACTACTTGCATGGCTCATCCCAACCTTTCCAGGTACGTACAGACCACTGTGCCTTGCTGTACTACTGCGCTCCTCATGTCCTAACCCCATGTCAGGCCCGTTGGCATGAGACCCTTACCCAATTCGCATTCATGTATGAACTCACCAAGGGCAAGGATAATGGTTTGGCGGATGCTTTGAGCTGCAACCCTGCTTTAGCGCCCAATCTCAAGGAGGTAGAATTCACAACGCACAGGTGATGTTTTACCAAGAAACTGCTTCCTCAACGACCCTATCCCCTGACCAACGGGCCAGCGCTTGCACCTCTGGAAAATGCAGAGGAATATAGTATGTTCAGGAAGGTAGTCCTTTCTCAGCCGCTGGCAGCGGAATATACTACATTACTTGCAAAGCGCGAGTTGAATTAAGAGGATCTCTCCAGGGGCTATCACATGAAGAATGAGATGGTGTAGTTTCAGGGGAGCCTATGGGTTCCTGCTGGACCGCTTCGCCTGGAAATCATCTGGGACCATCATGATGGACTTACCATTAGTCATCCTGGTAAAGAGAAGACATTAGAGTTAATCCGGCGCACATACAATTGGAAGGGCTTGCCTACTTAGGTGGGGCGGTACTGTAAGGAATGTTTAGTCTGCAACCAAATGAATCCAAATCGTCAACCTTTGGCGGGGTTGTTGGTAACAGTCTAGAAAGCTGAAGGGCCCTGTACTTCCCTCTCAGTGGATTTTATTGTAAAACTACCTGTCTCAGATGGTTACAATGCCATCATGGTGGTGGTGGACCAGTTTACAAAGTTCGCCCACTTCATTCCATGCATAACTAAATAACCACAGCTGAGATGGCCAGGCTTTTCGTCACGCATGTGTTTGCGCTCCATGGAGTTCCCCAAGAGATTATTAGTGACCTGGGACCCCAGTTTACCTCTGTCTTTTGGGAAGAGTTGTGCAAGACTCTCCAGATTCGCCCTTGCCATTTGACTGCCTATCACCCACAATCAGATGGGCAAACTGAACGAGTGAACCAGTACTTAGAGCAGTTCCTGCGGTATTACACCGCCGCAGATCATTCAGATTGAGCTTTTCACCTTCCCATGGCCCAGTTTAGCTACAACAATACCTTTCACTCCTTGATCGGTTGTTCCCCTTTTTTCGCCAACCATGGCTTTAACCTCGCCTTTAACATGGAGCCCAGCTGTGGGTCTAAGGTTGAAGCGATGGCGGACTTTTCCAAGACAATTAAGATGGTCCACCAGGGGGTTTCCACAAGCTTGGAGGCGGCAATTCAGTTGTATAAGGAGAACGCTGATGGGAAGCGCCTAGTGGATCCTGCGTACAAGGAAGGAGATCTCGTGATGCTTGATGCTCATAACATCCCTATCAAGCAGCCATGTAAGAAGCTGGGACCAAAGAGGATTGGACCCCTACCGCGTTGTTAGAAAGGTGAGCCATGCCTCATACCAGCTAGATCTTCCTCCCATTCCAGATCTTCTCTGTGTTTCATGAGAGAAAACTGATGTTGTTTGAGAGCCCCCCACCAGAGACTCCTGAGGCCTATCTTGTGGATGGGGCGACAGAGTGTGAAGGTAAAAAATGGTTGCCTCTGCCGCGTTAAAAGAAGACTCAAGTACCTGGTATCCTGGAAGGGCATTGATGCTGCAGAGAACAGTTGGGTTCCAGCGCACGACTGTGTGCATGCCCAAGATCTGATTGAAGCCTTCCACAAGCGTTTCCCCCAGGCCGCTGGATCTCAACCTAAACCGACTGTTGCCGCCATGAAGTTGGCCCCTGCCCACTATAACTTTTCTCTTGCACAAGCCCCTGGAGGATGGGTTGAGCCCCGTTGGGAGAAGGTAATGTCATGTGCACATGACATCATAGTGGGGACCAACCCCAAAGATAAGGCTGGGCGCCAGGAGGCCCAGAAGCTGAGGCTACAGGCCCTCCCCGACCTGAGGCACACCCTAGACTAACGCTGGGTATAGGCAATGTATGCCTAGGTTGGTACTAGTGGGGTGCCAAAGGCCCAGCCCCCCAGATCAGCCCAAGCGTCAAAATGGACAGTCTACCAAATTAACATGAACGGTTCCATTTAGTTCATCAAGGTATGGGGTTTCAAAACCTGTTCCATTTACAAACCAACGCGTTTGGGTCAAATCCAACTTCAATTGATAACTCAATTGAAGTCAGTTTTGGCTTATTTAACAAATTCAGATAGGAGCGTTGCTCTATTGGTGGGTTGGTGCTTGGGTCCACTGCAGCAAACCCCATTTTCCCCCATTGATGCTTAAATGTGTTTTCCCCGACCAACATTCCTTGTTGGTCAACTTCCCAAATAAAAGATTCTCCCATTTTTCCTGTTTTATTAAAAATGTTATTATGTATGATCCTGTGCGCGGACCCCTTCATGGAGGTCTCGCGCTTCATTAACCAATCCATTTTGAACACAATCATATTTTTCACACATGCACTGTTGGTCTGCCCTGGTACCCTCCAACCTGGGCCGTTTACCCATTCACTCCTTGTGCACTGCGTTATGTTTGGATGGTTCCTAATCGCATTACTTGGTTTTAGTTATTATTGTTCCATCCCCTCTGCTGTACGCTAGTAACTTTAGTACTGACAGCTAGTTTCCATGCATTGGCTCTGTGCACCGAGCACCACCACGCGGAAATAGGAGAGTTATAGATACTCTCCTTACACTTAATACCGCCATTTTTATAATCTGCCATGTAACCAGCTCTGGGGATTAGTTCTGAGAAATAATTGACTCAACTGGCAAATATTATGATTGAGCTGAAATCCTAGTCATTCTATATGATGTTAATAAGAAAATTTAAGCAAAGGAGATTCTTGATTAGAATTGACCAGCGCTAAAGAGTACCATGTAAGCGATAGGGTACCTTATTGTGATACCCATGAGTTTGGACAAAGAAATAAGTTGGATGCCCTATGGTTAGATCCGTTTGAGCTTATTGCCAGGTCAGTAACTGATGCCTATACGCTTAAGAACATTGAGGATGAGTGTATAGTGAAACAAGTCCATACTAAGTATTTAAAGCTTTGTAATTAAATAAAAATAAATCTATACAAAAGATTATATATAAAAAAGATCAATATATATGAAGAATATTAATACATTAAAGAAAAAAATGAAAACAAAAAAAGTAATTATACTAAATTATATCACTTTTTTATTTTGTTGCTGCATTCTTGAGGATCTGGTAGTGATTGCACCTTCCATTCTCTAGTGGGGAGAAGGGGAATGAACTATGATAAATTACACAGTGCATTTAAAAAGCTCTGGGACTAACGTTTTAAAGACACAACTTTACAAATAAATAAACTTCTTTTTTATCATAATTTAAACGTACAACCTTTCCCTCTCTATACATATTTATATTGCTAAAACTATTGTTAAAAGGTATGCACATAGTTCCTATCTTGTATAACCATGTTTAAACCAGCTGTCACATTCTTCTGAATTGTCTCTACTTTATCAAAAGGATGAACCTTCAGTGCCACCTTCAGATTTATAATTATCCACCCTATTCACCAGATTTGGCTCTGTCTGACTTCTTTCTGTTCTCTAATCTAAAGGTGGCACTGAAGGTTCATCCTTTTGATAAAGTAGAGACAATTCAGAAGAATGTGACAGCTGGTTTAAACATGGTTATACAAAATAGGAACTATGTGCATACCTTTTAACAATTGTTTTAGCAATATAAATATGTTTAGAGAGGGAAAGGTTGTATGTTAAATTATGATAAAAGAAAGTTTATTTATTTGTAAAGTTATGTCTTTAAAACGTTAGTCCCAGAACTTTTTGAATGCACTGTGTAGTTTTGAAGTAATTACGGAATATGAGAAGACTACGTTTGTTGGTAGAATCAGCTCTTGTTGAAACTGGATACGCCATGATGATGCCTGAGGCTCTAGTATGAACAAGGACTCAGTAAAGCTGGCTGAGAGTATCATTTGAAAGATGAGGAGTTGTGGAAACCCATTATGGGGTAAAACAGGTGGACCAGTTCATATTGCCAGTGAGAATAACCAAAATAGTCTTGTCATGACATGATGCTGCATGGCCTGCGCTTGAGAGAGGTGGCATTGAGTAGATAATGAGAAAGAGGGGCCACATTGCTAAAATGGCATGAGAAGCATTGTGTGCAGATCATACTGAGCTCCGCTGAAATTATAGTTTATCTCTGATGGATAAGTTGTGACTACAGCCTGAAGTGACATCCCTTCCTGAGTTCCTATCTTTTGCTGAACAATCTGGTCAAGTGGGGATGTTTTGGGATTTTGTGCCCATATCATCCAGACCAATCAGATTATGCAGATCTACTTTGCCCACTAGGTGATTCACTTTAGTGGATAAGTTATCATATGAAAATGATAACTGTTGTTGGATTTAGTCCTAATAGTTTATTAACTAATCTGTCATGATTCAATTTGCCATTATTGGATCCACCAGATTGCCAAAGGTTTCGTTGGGTATGATCCCTGACAAGAAATTCTACTATAAGTTTTGGTTGCCAATCTAATTGTTGGCATTTAATTGTATTAGTCAATTTGAGTTTGCCACCAATCAACTCAGGGTTTTATAAGTTGCTGAAATATTGACAACGCCTTTGATGGAAAACTCGCCAGTTAATAAAATTAGGTAAAATTGCTGATGTAATAATTATAGATGGAGAAACCCAATGGGAGGAGGGAAATATTACGTAAGGTTGTGACTTAGAAGGGTAATTCCTCAGCAACGGTGGCTTTTTCCCCAGGGAAGATGCCAACGTAATAGTTGGCACTGGATTCCTCATAAATTTACTTGATCTTATGTAAAATAAAGCAGATAGTAAAGAGATGAATATTTTAACAGCTATACAAAGATTGTAGTGTTACTCTTGGTATAAGAGTAGAAGGATTGAATATCCTTAATTAAAAATTTATTGTAAAGTTTTTCGCATCTCTGTGATAAGAGTTTAAGGGTAGAATTCCCTTGTTGTTTTGAAGAGTTACCAGAGCGTTAACACCAGTCTAGCGTCAAAGACAGGAATCAGTTAGTTTTGTGAAAACTCAACTAGGGCTATAGTCTCCATACTATTGTAACATCATTTATGTATATCAATAATCTTGTTCAACGCTTACTAGAACCTGTTTAATAAACTTGAGAGCTTATGCGATCAGCTCAAAAGTTTACAACTCCCCTCTGCCCTTTCTATACTTGCAAAAGATACACAATTCTTAAAAAATATTAATAAAAAATTTTCAAAGCAGCCGCTGCCCCACCAACTCCCTCCACCACCAAGCCGTCTATGCAGCAATTAACCACTTTATTTGGGTATTGCCATCCCTAATTTCTCTCATAATTTCCCTGGAGAACTAAATTTGATATAGAAGAACTTGCATTTGCAGCAGGCCGCGAATTCATCAATGTGGTGATATCATCAACTTTTGAACCCAACTACCTGAAACTCACCAACGTTTTAAGTCATTCACTTGTGTGTCTGAACTTATTACATTTACAGAACACCAATTCACCAATATGTCAAGGTGATACACACCTCTGGCCTCATTGATGAGGAAAACCCTCACCTCTTTCTCCTTCTGCCCCACGCCGCTGATGCTATAACCCCTTTTTGTCCACCTTTCCCACTACCTGAAGAAACCAGTGCCAGATGAAAATTTCCTGAACTCTCCTCCCCTTCTAATATGAATACTTAGGCCAACACCGCAGTACCATGTCAGATTTTTTATTTTATCACCCCTTTGTTTGGCACATAGAAAATAAAGATGCATGGATGGCCCTCTCTTGGGTTGGCACCACTAGTACTAAAAAAATGGACAATATATAGCATATAATAAACTAAAGAGAAAAAAGTTAAAAATTATCAACAAAAGTCAGCACAGAAGTAGGATTATTAATAAACACAAGTGAGTTTGTAGAGATGATATCTGGTGAACAGTAATTACCCCTTTCAATCAGTATAAAATTATCTCAAATGCTATACTTGAAGCCTTCAGCAATGATGTGATCATAGAGTAGGAGCCACGGGCCTTACCTGGGTATTTTGATGAAACTAAATAAGAGAACTGATCATCATCATATTGGGGATTAACACAAACCAGGAAATCTGAGTCAAAAAGGGACAAGTCATCTCCCAAGCAAAAATACTAAAGTGTAATAATATAGAGTCAGTGCACGGCTTTAGAAATTTTTGATGAACTAGGTTTGGCAATTTAACTGAAAGAAAGCAGAACTAGTTGGACAAACTCCTGGATTAGTTTGAAAACACTCAGCACAGGACCAAATGATTGTGGGCTATGCAAAGAAGAAGTATACTATATGAATATTAGATAAGTTATACCATTCAAGTCAAATCCAGACCACAGATTCAAGTAGGATAAGAGATATTTGCTATGTGCAATCAACTTACTAAAGCTATTCTCTGTGACCCTTCAAGAGCCTTTTTCTTTCTTCTGTTACTAGTGAAAAATAAGGATTAACAAGTCGTTTGGTGATGGGTTATTATCAGTTGAACAGGGTTACAAAGAAGGATTTATATCCAATACCAAGAATAGATGACACTGTGAAACGCTTGGGAGGCTTGAAGTACTTCTTGATAAAAGACCTGGCCAATGGCTACTGGAAGATGGAGTTTCACATTAGAGCTCGGGAGAAGGGTGCCCTGATCAGGAGTCAAAACTTGTTGAAGCCTACAAGAATGCTTCAAAGGCTTTGCAACGCCCCTGAGACATTTCAAAAAGCTATAGAAGTAATCCTTAGAGATCTGAGATTGTTTATTCTTACATACCTAGATGAAAACATCATGTTTAGACGCAACTTTCAAGACTACCCAAAAGTAACTGTGTAAATTACTTACAAGATTACAAGAATCCATTATGAAGTTAAAAACAAAGCAAGTGTTTGTTACCAAAAACAGCTAGAGTCTTATGGTTAGGAGACCAAACCTCAAGAAACTAAACCACAAATGGCAAAATCTGAGCAATAGTAGCCATGGAAGAACTGAGAAGCATGAATGATGTCCAAATATTCTTAAAAGATGGTGGATATTGTGGGCATTTTATCCCCCCATTTTGTGGGCTTGGCTGCACCTTTAACCCACCTCCTGATGAAGTTAATTAAAGTTTTAGTCCTAGAGAAAGATAGAGCTTCTAAAGGGTTATAAGAAAGATTGGTAGAGGCACCAACTTTGACATACTTAAACTTTAACAAGACTTTTTCTTTAAAGTAATTCTATCAACGTTGGTCTATAAGTAATATTATCCAAGTTGGATGAAGAAAGTATTGAGTATTCCATTTAATACTATATAAAGGTCTTCATACAGGCAGAGAACTACACAGTTACCAAGAGAGAATGTTTGGCTGTTATGAGAGCAGTTATAAATTTTTAACCCGTCTGTTGTGATTTTGGGGTTTGACCAACCATAGTATATTGACTCTAGCCATAGTACCCCATAGAGGAAGGACAAATGCTATACTCTGCATATGTGGCCCTAGAAGAGGCTAGAAGCAAATTATCTGATGCTAGAGAAGCTCCAGGAGACATGCCGCAGAATTAAACCATGGTTAGTAGAGTAGAGTATGAGGACAAAGGGGTCTTTGGTTTAGTCTTTATAAAGTAAGAGTTCAACAGATTCATTCGCCTAAAACCCTCTAACGTTTATTGTAAGCCTTCAAGCGCCCGCTAAAAGCCTGAACAAGGGTTTACATCTCTTTATGACAAGGAAGGGTTCTAATCTTATATATCCCACTCACCCAGCTACATGATCTAGGGAAAACCCTGAATTAGAGATGGGTGGCAACAGCCCCTCCTTGTCTAGTCCCTCACACCCCAGAACCTCCCAGGCCCAGAGTCACTATTATTCTGATATTTCAGATTAATTAGTGCAGAAAATCAAATAATTCTGATGTGATTTTAGAGGTGATTACAGCACTAAGACTATTGGTGAAAAAACTTCTATAGAAAAGGCTCCAAGAGGTTCCCTCATCATGGAAGCAAACATGACACCTGGGACATGGCCAGGTGAAGGTTTATTTACAAAAAGTGATACCATAGTCAAATGTCTGAAGAAAAGAAATGCCAAATATGGATTATAGTTTCAACAGTGCATGAGGCAAAAGAAAATAACGCGGTTAAGTGTAAAATAAAGGCGGTTAATTGATTCATGGAAAGACTCACTCAAGAATAGTGTTAGTGTGTTTCCAAGCCCTATGAACCCATGAGCCCGCGTATTTGCCTTTTCCACCTAGTATAAGACCCAGCAACTCCATTTTGAAGTTGTTGGGTTATTTGTTCTTTTCTGATTTGCCAGTTTAAATCTCCCAAAAACCCAAAATGCGTGGTTCATATTTATAATATTTTAAATCAAGTTCCACCTGCTGCCACCTACCTCCCCTTAGGCCAATGACAGGCCCTAACTCCTATATTACGGTGATGATGATAGCAGTATCCCTAGTTGTTAACATCCTTGCTGCTGCTGGGTTAGTCATGCAAGAGACACAGGAGGCTGCTTGTGTACTAAAAATTACTCATATAAAAAGCACTCTTTGTTGGCACAGATATTAGTGCTGCAGAAAACGATTCTAACGCTTTTGAGGAGTATTATTAGGTAGAAGAGGAAATGTTGACAGTCCCAAAGTAGTGGCAAGCAGGCGAAAGGCGGAAGATGGACTGGAAAGGTTAAGAATCCCAAAATCATATGGTTCTTAGTACCAACTCAACGTTTAACCAAATAATTTTAAACACAAGTTTACTATATGCCTAAATTTCCCCACAAAGAAGTGAGTGGCAACTGGTTAGACTCCTATATGACTATGTTATTTTATCAGTTTAATTCTTGGCGCTGGGTCCATGTTCATTAAACATTCCCTTCCTTAACTCTCTCCCAGTAATTTTATGTCTCATAGAGGAGGTGCCTTGTGGAAGCTGGTTACTTTAATGGGTAGCTGATTACCCTATTGAAAGACAGGTCTTTCCGTTGCATGTCATTTTTCTGACACTAATTCCTCAAATACAGCGAAAAAAGTGAGTACCCTGGGAAAAAATAAGGAATTTAATAGTTATTCCTCTTAACCTTAAATGATTTGGTGCTCTACAATGACAATACTGGTCCCCCAGAGGGATAGGGCACTTAACAGAAAGTAGACTCTTAAAGATCTAAAGACCTCTCCAAATGTTAATCAATATGCAACCCAATACATCAGCCCTCACCATTTAACAACCCTACCTTTGGCATGAGCCAATCTGTCAATACTTATGTTTGGTCAAGTGGGTGGGGGAATGTTACAATTTTATGTTTTGACCAGCCATAGGATATTGACTTTGACCATCATATCCCTAACGCCCTATAGACCAAGCTTTCCCAAGTCCCAATTTTCTGTTTACCTCAGCAGATCAATTCCCATTAATCCGCCATAGGATATTTTACTAGAATTTTCCAGCTTAAATCCAAGAAAACATTAATTAGCTTAACCTTTGTCCCAATTAAGGCTATCATATAACTTTCTAACACTTTTAAGTTTAAGTCCAAGCATTAAATAATAATACATATCCTTGTCCCTCAATATTTGTATCCCACGGATCAATTCCAATCAGTACGCTGACAGATACCTTGCTATTGTAATCTCCCGCCCAAATTAAGCTCATAATCACTTGATATGCAATACATAAACTAGCGGATCAGTTCTTATTCACTTGTCAACTGAATGCCCAGTTCCCCAAACCAGTTCCATTCCCATCACTTGAAAGTTTAAGATGAATCCTCCAAATTTTTCCCAAATACCTATGTCAATTAAAACCCTAAAAATCTACTGACATTGAATAGATGATTACCAAGATGCCTCAATGTTAAAAAACCACCACAAGACGTGTCCAACGTTATACATACAAATCAGTCTCATCAGACGCACTTATTCAAGCTCATTAGTGGGCCACTAATTAGAAATGCTAGTATAATTGGGGCCTACATTGGAAGGTTGGCTTACTAGAGGTCATGGTATAGATTTTTTGGGCTTGTATTGGAATAGGACAAATGCGGCAATGCACCATCTGTATTGACTAGCTTAAAAGGATGTAGACTTCCCTTTATGCTGAATCTCCAATGCTGGAATTACCCAACAATACTGCAGATGTTTGGTGAAGTTTATTTTGAGTACTCTGGTTTCTTTATACTGAATCCCCATGCTGGAAGTACAAAAAAGACTATGGCAGATTTATAGGCTCTATTTACTATAGCTTAATTCAACTAACTTTAAGTTTAATTTCTAGTTATACTGTCCTCATAGAGCTATGCCTGTTTAAGTGCTGAATATACCTGTTAAAATCTTGTCTATGCAACAAAAATTATAAACCAGCTATATGTTATGCTTAAAAAAGTGTTAGATCATGTGACATACAATTTAAGTATGCAACATAAGGATCCCAACGGAAGGCTCACCAAATAGGCAGTTGTAAGCTTTTTAAGTTTATTGAACAGGTTAAAGGGGTCCTTGATTTATTGTCAATTAGAATATATGGGTACAGTGATAATTTGTGGACAAGATCCTAGTTAAGTTCTTCACAACCAAGCGTAATAAATTCGCTTGGGGGTTCTCCTATAGACAGATGCTGGCTACATTCCTTTAGAAAATTATAAGGTACTCTGGACAAAAAATTAAACAAGGGAAACTATCTCTTTAACTTTAATTCCAAGAGTTGGTAAACAACTAAACAAGGGAACATTTTCCTTAAACTCTTGACTCAAGAGACATTGAGAATTGTATAAACTAGATAAGAAAAACTATCCCTCAAAATTGTTTTGGAGAATGATAAAATGATTTGCATTACTATTTAAGTTATTACTTTAATGTCATATATTGCTAAATCATAATAGGATATAATGATAATGATACAAGTTCATGTGATTCATTGTAAGAAATAGAGAAGTACTAGTGTTTAGACAACAGCTAGCCAGTCATCTTCTCTATAATTAATTTCCCACCTCAATCAGGTTATCACTACACTGGAGGATGGTCTGATGCAAGAAATAGAGAAAATTCTAGTGTTTGACAACAGCTAGACAGCCAGTTTTCTAAATACGTTTGATTCCTACATCAATCAAATATCTTCTTAGTACAACTGATTTTCACCTCACTTAGGGTATTTGAGACATAAACAAGTGGACTTAAGCCATACAATTCAACAGAAGCAAATACAGAACTAGCTGATATGCCTGTATTAAAAAAAATAAACAAGGAAGTATATAGGGAATTTGACGCCCAACTCTTCCTTTGGCAATTAAAATAAGAATAGCATCCTTTGCTAATGAATTTAACCTTTAGGACTAACCAAAAATATGAACACTTCATCTGCCTAGTTGGTTTCTACCATTAACTAAGTTACGGCCCCTCCTGGGTTGGATTCTGAAATAGCGTGTCCCAACAACTTTATCCAACCCCAGTGGTCTTACCTTATCAAGCTAGCTGCCTTCTTAGGTAATAGGACCACTAACCCATTGAAAGCAGGTCACATTGCTTTAGATTAACCTGCAAGTTACTGCAATACAAGCGTTGTCAATACTTCACCAACTCCCAATAAACCTTTATCATCTGGTAACAAGTCCAAATTGATTTTCATAAGATTATATAATTGAAAATTAACATAATAATTGAATTACTTTAAAACATTGTTGGTGATCATCCCAATGGAAAATTAATAATTTGGCAAAATTGATTCCAGAAAAGTATATTAATATTCTAAAGGTAATTAATAAAAGCAATAATTATTAAATAATGATAACCCACATCTGCTGTAGGTTAAATTATGATAAATTGAACCCTAGAGGATAAAAAATATTTTATTGTAGTCTAATAACGCTAAATGATGTAGACATTCCAAAATACCACTAGAATTAAAACTACAAGTATAGTTCTTGATATTATAACAAAGAGGGAATCAGAACACCTAGATGAAAATGAATTGTCTATATTGCCTGTGTTTTACCTCCAAGCACATGAGAGTGATAAATTATATGTCCTGATAGGTTTCCTGAAGGATAATGATAAGATGAACTGAGGTGGTTGAAAACTGCCTTGAGAAGATTTTCCTAGGATATCAGGAGTATTGATGAAAGTCTTAAGAAAAAAATGAAATGGAAATGGAACCTCAAAAAGTCTGACATAGTAAACACATGGAACTAGTGATGGAGGCCTACAAAACTTTGAGCATAAGCAATTTAGAAATCATTGGCATACTCAAAGAACGGTTCTAGTCACATTCTATATGATATTAATTACATAAAGCCCTATACTATCTAAACTGTGTGCCAGACTCACGCTTCTTGAGAAGAGATTCCAGTTATAATCAATTCCAACTAACTCACCATTTTTCTAACGTTTTAATTGGCATAATTATCCTCAATACCTAAGGCTTCAAGTGGAAAAAAGTTGTTCTCATAGCAATAGGGTATTTTCACCACATGGGTTGAGGCTGCAACAATGAAGACATATACTGAAAGTCTGATAGCATGATTACTATACAATCAAGTTATCATAAGACATAGATGTCCCCAAGTTCTGCTCTCCATAAGTGGCAAGGATTTCATTTATAGTGATACACAAAATGATGGAACTGGTAGGGGTAAAACAGAAATCATTACCCTCTACACTTTATCAAATGGGAGTGCAAAGGCACATAAATGGAACCTTAGAAGGAATATAAGAAGATAGCAATGAATTGCAAGCCTAAAATGGGAATAAATGTAGTTCTTAATGTTGCTTGCCTATAAACTTAGCTATCTCTGGGTGATAGGCACGTCTTCACTTAAGGCACTATATGAACAAAAAATGGCTTTACTTACCTTACTATCCTCAGTTATCAACATTTACTGCAAGATTTAACCCCTGGAAGCTATCAGAAAGACTTATCTGATGAGTTGGTTAAGATATAACTAAAAGAGACTAAGAATTTTGAAGTGACAGTACCAAAGAGTCAAGAAGAGAGTATGAGAAGAACTAAACTAATGTAATTTGAAGATAGTGAAAAAAATGATTCATTCTACTACTAAAGAATAGCCATTTAAAAAAGTTGTAATATATCTGGACGGGGCTAGCAACTGTCTTAGCTAAGAAATGAGCTGAGAAATCTATTAAAGATGATGATACCAACATTGTGTACAACAGAGTACAAGCACAGCACCTTGAATTCTTCTACTTATATCACCTTGAGAGGGGTAATGTCATTGTGGGAATCCAGCTTTTTTGTTCTCACTGGTGCTACGCCGCTGGATCCCACAAAGAGTTTTAATAATTAAATAATAAGCGCTAATATAAAATTTGTGTTTTAATGGATTTTATTAGAAGTGTGGGGGGTAAAATGAGAAGTGATCCCTCTCAATATTGACCTAACAGTATTTAAACTGTTTTGAGGGTTGGGGGAAATTTGAGGATAGTTTCAGAATAGCTTAGATGCTTCTGAATTAGGTAATATGGTAGTGCTCCTATCAGATCTTGAAGAAAATGAGTTACTTTTTGGGAAACCAAGAGTTGGAGTTTTAGGGCAAAATGTACCCATGCGGTAAGGTTTTGATGAACTCCAACCAATCACCACTAGATAAAGTGTTTTCACCTTGGGGGACCTCCGCCACTTTTATAAAAAGGGGTGGTCCCTGCATAGGTGCTTTGAGGGACTTGGTAATGGTGGGGGAGTACCTTCCGCTGGTTGCCCTGAAATTCGTCATGTGATCAGAGTAATCTGACCATTCAATTTTTTGTTTAGTGCCCAGGTGGGATTAAAATGGTGTTACCCAGTTAATGGGGTTCTACCGAGAATCATCCAGGGTCTTTTGGCCAATATCCCTGATATTTTCAGTATTATTAAATTTGCATTTAGGGTCATTGGAAACTTGTAAATGGCTGAAAGTTCCTCATTTCACCTGAATTTGACCCAAGACATTCTTCCTATGTAGCTGCGAGGGCAAATGTCTGACATCGCCCCCCTCAAGAATGGTGGGGGAGAATAAAGCTGATGAAAGCAGCCATGTACTCTATTAATGGTGATTCTGGTAGCTATCGATTTTATAGGATATCCATTGCCTCATTTGTAGGTGATGGTGAAGGGACCTTCCCATATTAATCCAAGCTTACCACTTCTAGGATTGATGTGATTATGGTAGTATAATACCATGTCAGATACTTGGAATGTAGGTAGGGGAGCTCTGAGCTCATTGGCGGCCTGCCCTTCTTTTGTCACCATTTTTGCTAAGTTTGACATTGCCTCTGATTGAGCTGGATGATGCATTGTGCCAGACGTCTTATAACTTTTTTGGGCTCCTCCACTCTAGTGGATAATATATCCTTAGCTAAGAGAGCAGGTATTCCTGGCTCTCGCCTATATAAGACATGGAATGGGGACATTTTCAATACCCGGTGATAACTAATCTGGTAGGCTATGAGAGCACTGATTAAGTATTGATCCCAGTGAAGTAGATCAGAAGAGGCCATTTTTGTAGGATAGATACCAGGGTACCATTTGTTCTCCCCACAATTTCATTGGTAGAGGATTGTATGTAGCTAAGAAAAGTTGTTGAGCCCCCATGGATGTGGCCAGGATTTTGACTACTCTGGAGGTGAAGTTCTTACTATTATCGCAGTGTAAGACTTGGGGGCATCCATGTTGAGAAAAAATGTATTGATGTAAAAAGGTGGCTGTGGCCTTGGCCGTTTAAGCAGGAAGAGCCACCACTTCCTCCCACTAAGTGAAATTATCAATAGCTACTATAATAAACTTATTCCCACTAGTAGACTAAGGAAGGGTACCTACTACATCAAAATGATGGTGTGGAACAGTTGTTGGGGGTAGTGGGTTAATACTGGTATCTAGTCTTGAAACCATATTGCTTGTTACATGTAAGGCAAGCTTCCAAAATATCAACGATAGACTCCATCATACCACCCCAATAGTACTTATCCTTAATCCACTCATAAGTTTTTCCCCTCCATGCCCTAAGGTAGAGTGAGCTTTTAGGATAGCAGGTACTCATTCCAAGGGCCAAAGGTAAGGCAGCCATTTCGCTCCCACCTGCTTATACAACTTCTTGTTTTCTACTTTTGTGTTACAGTATTGCTGATCTAACATCTTCTGGATGAGCTCATCTTTATCCTCCCATTCATTGGGGGTCATTAAGAGGTCATGTAACCTCTCCGCCTTGCTATTATCCAAGTGAAGGATGGGCAGCTGAATCAACCCATCAACATTCATGTGACGATTCCCAGCGCAGTTTTCAATCTTAATATCGTGATTCTGGAGCTTTAGAGCCTAGAGAGCTAACCGGCCAGTAGGATCCTGTATGTTCTGTAACCATTTTAGGGAAGCGTGATCTGTAACCACAGTGAAGGTGGTCCCATACAAGAAAGGGCAGTAGTGCTTCACAGCTAACAGAATGGCAAGGCACTCCTTCTCGGTTACACTGTAGTTGCGTTCTGCTTTTGACATCATCTTACTAAAATAGGAAACGGGATGATCCATACTATTTTCATCTAATTGGGCTAAGATGGCCCCAACGGCATAGTCTGAAGTGTCAGTAAACAGGATAAATGGTTTATTGTAATCAGGGTGCCTTAGAATAGGATGTTGTTGTAGCATTTGTTTCAACATCTTGAAAGCAGCCTTCTGTTCAGTGCCCCAATAGAAAAGGGGTGTTCTTAGTTAATAAGCGAACAAGAGGTTCTCTGATCTGGGCAAACTTGGGTATAAACTGATGATAATACCTATCATCCCTAGGAATTCTTGAATATTCCGTAGATTTTTGGGAGGAGGTTTTTCAAAATTTCTTCAACCTTATCTTGCATGGGTTGAATTCCTTCTTGAGAAATGGAATGCCCAAGGAAATCCAATTTCCGTTGGAAGAAGGTACATTTTGTAGGCTTCAACTTAATATTTGACTTGCATAACCTTTGAAGCACCTCCTCCAGGCGATCAAGATGTTCATTAAAGGTTCTTGAAAACACTGTGATATCATCATGATATATGATGACACAACTTAACATCAGGTCCTGAAAAATATGGTCCATCACCCGCTGAAAAGATGCAGGTGCGTTACACAACCCTTGCGGTAATTGGGTTGGTTGAAAAAGACTCTCACTACAAATGAGGGCACGTTTTTTCCTGATCTTCAGGGGAAAGATCCATTTGCCAATAGCAGATAGCCAAGTCCATGGCAGAGAAGAAGTTAGAGCCAGAGAGCTGGGCCAGGGTGTCATCAATGCGGGGGATAGGATAACTATCCTTTTTTGTGTGATTGTTCAATTTTTGGTAGTCCATATCTATCCAATGACCTCCGTTTTTCTTTTTAATAAACAACAGAGGGGAAGACCAAGGGCTTTATGAAGGAACTAACGACCCTGCATCTATATATTTTTCTGGAGCTCCATCCACATTTGTTCTTCTTCCACCTTCAACTTGCAGTAAGGGTTTAAACAAAGAGGGCGGGCATCACCAACAGCAATGGAGTGACACCAGCCTTTCATGTGACCATAGTCATTGTCAGATTTAGAGAATATGTCGCTATATTCATCTAATAAAGTATGAACTTTTTCTCAATTTGACTGGGGTTAACTCATCTGAAATATGAACATTAGGTAGAGTACACACCAGGTTATACGTAGGAAAACCCAAACCCACCATTGAGCCAATAGATTGGATATGCTCAATATCTTCCACTGAAAAGTAGAAAGCCTCAACCAATCTCTTAGTGTTTTGAATGAACATGTCTTTCATGTGAGGTTTCCCAGCAAAAGGGTAATAGGCCTCTGGTAGGGTGGGTCTAATATCCTAGGCAGTACCCAAGGCTCCAAGTGGCTAACGCCCTCAAGACTTGTGATATGCAACAAGCAGTGGTGTGGGATTTGGATCATAATTTTAGTGTCAACCACGCGTTGTTCCCCAGGTTTAATTAATACTATATATGCAGCATAGAAAGGAATGCCATCCTCGCATCTACTGAATCAGGCAATTTCTTAGTGTTGCGTCCAGAGGTAGAATAAGGTAAATTCATAGTTGAAAAGGGGTATTTGATCAGGCAGGAGTATTTGTGATTGTGGGTTTTAACGGATAGGACTAAAGGGACTTCATAGTTAAGCAACGATAGGAAGCCTTGCTTCACATTAATTATTCCCTCATACCTAATCATAAACTGAGTGCCAATGAGCATATCATATGCATTACTGTTCAAAGCCATAGCAGGGGCTGATAGGATAAGCCTCTCAATTCAAATGTGAAGGGAAGAGTATGCCCCAATAGCACGATTATTGTTGGGACCTGCAGTTCCAAATTCTTGTGTGTACTCTAAATCAGGTTCTAGCTTGATATTCTTGATAAGCTTAGTAGAGATCACGTTAACTGGGGAGCCAGTGTCCAAGATGGCCAGTATTTGGACTTTTTGTATAACCACTTCAACTTTTGTGAGAGTTTCTCCAAAGTTAGGTGCCAAAGCTAGGACCTCCATAAGCCAAAAGGTGGAGGTTAATTTGCGAGCAGTCTTAGGATAGTTATCCAAGATAGTTTTAATAGGCTGAACCCGCTGAAGAGGTCGAATCAAGATAGCTAAGAGTTGTTCACCATCGCTGGCAGTGTCAATACCTTTTGGCCATCCTAAAATTTGGCTGAGGTACGTTTCCTCAAGTATGGTGGTCTCATCAACTCCTCCAGCGTTCAAATGGTCAGGAACCTCTACCTCTGCGGGAGCTCCCAATATGTAGTAACCAACATTGTCATCACCCCCCTCAGATTCATCCCCAAGGGTATTCTCACCAACGGGAAAGGCTGCAATGGAATTAGTGGAGATGGCTACTGAAGATTGGTTAACCTTAGGGGCCTCATTTACCAGCTTGGCTGGAAGAGAATGCACAGAGGCTTGGATGTGCTTGTGCAAGAGTGTGGTATCAACTATGTTACTGAACTCCAATTTACATGAAGATAGAGGTATCCTTTTTAAGGAAGACTGAGGAATCAGGTCTATTAGGGATGATAGGCACAGGTTGTTCACTCCCAACTGTTCAACCGGCGGAAGCTGTATAATGGTTAGAGCTGAAGGGTTCACCTCAGCGTCACTTGTGTTAGCCCATAATTGGAATTTGGCCACTTCTAACAAATCCTCTTTAGTGTCACAGATATTTTTGAAGTGGCGTTTCACTGAGATGATATGTCTAGCTAGAGAGGGTCAAGAGGCTAGCCCAGTTAACAGGGCAGCGATAGCATCATCAAGGGTAAGCATGTTAGAGGTGGACAACCTTTTTGCAGTGAGGTAAAATTGTTCAGCAAAGGCAATGGTTGATTCACCTTCAATCATACTAATGCGCATAAAGGCCTGTTTTTCCCTGTGTAGACTCTGTTGTGAACTGAATTCAGCTAAAAGAGCCTCTCTCACCTCTGCTCAGGTGTATGAAGGACTCAAGTTAGGGACTATCATCTCTTGTGATAGATGATTTAGACAAGGAAGGATGCGTCAAACTTTTTGCTTGTCTATGGCACCATCCATAGTAGCTTCATAAACGTATAAAAAGGTAGGAATGCTCCCTTCACCAAGGATATATTTGTCTTTAAGGGGAATTTGAAAGGGCGCTGCTCAAGCTTCTCAAGGCGGGACAAAGCGCTTGTTAGTTGCTTTTCAAGAGCAACTAGTTTTGGTGTACAGGTATTCCCTGTAGTGAGCACCATTTTTTAGGAATCCAGCTACTTTGTGCTCGCTGGTGCTACTGTCATGTGAACATGACATAATAGTGGGGGCTAACCCCAAAGACAAGGCTGTGCGTCTGGAGGCCCAGAAGGTGAGGTTGCAGGCCCTTCCTGACCTGAAGAACACCCTGGACCAACGCTGGGTCTGGGAAAGATATGCCCAGGTTGGGACTAGTGGTGCGCCAAACGCCCAGCCCCTGATGTCTGCCCAAGCATTAAAAAAACTATCTACCAAATTAAGGCAGATGGTTCAGTTTGCTTAGTTTCAGAACAAGGGTTCAAAACTTGTTCCTGCTATGAGATAATGCGCTCAGGTCAAATTCAACTTCAGTCAATAACTTGAGTGAAGTTGGTTTTAGTCTATTGTACTGAATCGGATGGAAGTATCGCCCTATTGGTGAGTTGCTGCTTGGGCCCACTGTGGCATAACCCCAATTTCCCCATCTGAGCTTAAATTCTTTTTTCCCCTGACCAACATTTCTTGTTGGTTGACTTCCTTAATAAACTTTTACCCCATATACCATTTTATTATATGCTTTTTTAACAACCCTGTTTGCAAACCTCTTCAAGGAGGTCTCACACTTCATCAACCTTGCCATCCTAAACACAATCTGACTCTCACCTCATGCACCGTTGGTCTGCCCAGATACCCTCCAACCTGGGTCATTTACCCCTTCCCTCCATGTGCACCGTGACAATTTTGGCTGGGTAATTCTAGCATTTCTCTGCTTAAATTATTAATGCTCAAGCACCCTCTGCTGGGCAATGATTAATTTGATTTTAATGGCTAGTTCTTTTGTGTTGGTCTTGTGCACCAAGCAATGCCCCACTGAAAATTGGATAGTTATAGACACTCTCCTAACAGCTACGCCGCTGGATCCCACAAAGAGTTTTAATAATTAAATAATAAGCGCTATTATAAAATTTGGGTTTTAATGGATTTTATTAGAAGTGTGGGGAGTAAAATAAGAAGTGATCCCTCTCAATATTGACCTAACAGTATTTAAACTGTTTTGAGGGTTGGGGGAAATTCGAGGATAGTTTCAGAATAGCTTAGATGCTTCTGAATTAGGTAATATGGTAGTGCTCCTATCAGATCTTGAAAAAAATGAGTTACTTTTTGGGAAACCAAGAGTTGGGGTTTTAGGGCAAAATGTACCCATGCGGTAAGGTTTTGATGAACTCCAACCAATCACCACTAGATAGAGTATTTTCACCTTGGGGGACCTCCGCCACTTTTATAAAAAAGGGGTGGTCCCTGCATAGGTGCTTTGAGGGACTTGGTAATGGTGGGGAGTACCTTCCGCTGGTTGCCCTGAAATTCGTCATGTGGCCAGAGTAATCTGACCATTCAATTTTTTGTTTAGTGCCCAGGTGGGATTAAAATGGTGTTACCCAGTTAATGGGGTTCTACTGAGAATCATCCAGGGTCTTTTGGCCAATATCCCTGATATTTTCAGTATTATTTAATTTGCATCTAGGGTCATCGGAAACTTGTAAATGGCTGAAAGTTCCTCATTTCACCTGAATTTGACTCAATACATTCTTCCTATGTAGCTGCGAGGGCAAATTTCTGACGGTCATGGATGAATCTACAAATTTAAGAAATAATAATATTTGCCCTTGGGAAGCAAATTTTCTAATAATCAACAAAACATAAGTTCTAAGTTTAACTAAATCTTAGGAGTTGTGGATGGAAGCAGTCACTCTTTTTATATACAGCACTGAACAAAACAAGGTCTAAGATAACTTGGGTTCTTTTATTCCCCTTGAATGCAATAATTAAAATTCAGTGATGGTGAATATCAGGCCCCTCTATACCCCATTTAAAATAAAATAAGTTGATACCAACCAATTATGGCAGAATTAAGACTAATGCCACTGGTGATGACAGAATAATTGATGCAATGGATAAAGTTTTTAATTTGATTACTCTCAACCAACCTAAATAAAGCCCAACCTGGGTGATCAACAATTTTTAGATAATAAAGAAACTCTGATCTAGATGCCTCAAAACAGCGCAAAAATAAACAAATTAACAAGTATAAAAGGGTAGTAATAAATTATTAAATGACAAGATCTTTGCACCTGACTAGGAATCAAGGATTAAACAAGTAAATGCACAAAATTCTTGTTAGGATATTACACTGTGAGAAAAAGCTCTACATCAGGGAGAATGAAAATGGACTCCTCAAAATAAGCTGAACTTTAGAAACACTAAATGCAAATTTTCAGATGACAACAATATCAATTATACCCAATTTTTTTTAATGATATATCTTTATTATCACTATAAGTATAAAATATCTTATTTTCAATTAGTAGTTTAGTCCTTATCATAGGATACTAAGTTTTTCTTAGTCTTCAATTTATTCTAGTTTAAATGAAATGATATACAAATACCAGTCTATGATCTTATTATAGATTCATCTCCAGTAAATTTAACATTTTATCTTCTTATAAGAGGTACTCACACATAGGACCCCTTGCAAAAATTGAGCTTTGCAAGGAAGAGGTTGATCAAGTATCTGTTGTGTATTGCCTAAAGACCAAATGTATAGCTATATTACTAAGGTGGTGATAGGCTTTCCAGAAGAAAATTCTAGTTGGGAAATGAACAATTTTTTATCTTGAGATAATCACTGCAACACCAAGTGATTAAAGAGCCACTCATAAAGTATTGGTTTTATCTCTATAACAAGTCAATACCACTTTTATTGTCTAATGTGTCTAATACACAACCCCAATAAGCAACTCAGCTACATCTTTTACCCAAATTAAGCAAACAAAGGCTGAGAGTTGATTGCAGGGACTATAATTATGTGCATCAACAAAAAACTGCTATAATTGCAGGTATTGTGAACAGTTGGGTTTCTGGTGTCTTGGTAGATGGCGCCAGTGCCAATAAAACCCACTACTATGGATATCTGTGGCTGTCTTAGTACATTGCAAACAGCCTAAGATTTAAATTAAAGTCATACACTTTATACCAGCTAGGTATAGAATTTGTCTGTGGATGGGGAAAAGATGATTTCTAAGACATGACCTACTAATGGAAGGTTTAAAAACCTTTAATGGTTTTTTCATTGAAATGGGACA
This sequence comes from Massospora cicadina, assembly GCA_022478985.1. Lineage (NCBI taxonomy): Eukaryota > Fungi > Entomophthoromycota > Entomophthoromycetes > Entomophthorales > Entomophthoraceae > Massospora > Massospora cicadina. The sequence goes on along the minus strand of JAKSZP010004322.1, from coordinate 63,713 downwards.
TGGCTGGCTAAAGGGCAGATAAGAAGTTTTTAGAGAATGTTACAATATGTCCTTAAGTTAAATGCACTAAGAAGTAATATTATATAAAATAATAGTACTATTTAGATTATCAAGAGAAGAATCAGTAATATATAAATGACCATTACATACCATGTTAGAGCTGATAATAGATAAAGATTGCTATCCCAGTTCTGTCACATGAAATAAAGAGTGGAATGATGATGAATTTTAACTGTAAAAAAGTTGGTTTTTTAATAGAAACTATTAGAGGGGTTTCAGTTATTTTTAGCTTACCATTTCAATGTAATCATTGGAAAAGTTTTGTTATAGATAATCTGAATAAGGTAAAAATTTAAAAGTTTATATAAAACTAGATAATTTACCCAGCTTTACTTTGATTTACAATTACCAGAGAATTTTAGTTGATTATTTTACTTTTTACATTGGTAGATGGCACTAATAAATTTAAAAACTAATAAAACTATTGAGTATTCCAACCACTAACCACTTAACCAACAAAAATTAAACCTATCAAATTATCTAAATTTATCAACCATTTAGACAAAACCAATTAAACTGACACTAATAAAAAACTATCAACAACTCGCCAAAACCACTTGTTGAACTTATAAAACAACTAAAAACGTTTGACCAATTATCAAACTAATGGACATTAGATTATATGAATACTACTGAAGCGCTTAGCCAAAACCTTATATGATTATCATTTAATTTATATCTATTTAAATCTTATATAACTTTTGTTAAAATAGTTTTTTTAAAAATAGCCTATTATCATTCCAAACAGTTTTTAGAGTATTTGTGCCAAGTTTAGTAATTTTAGGTTTATTCATTTATAAGATAGTGTGTCCCATATTCACATATATAAACACAATGATTTTATATAGAGTGGTATAACCTTGTGTTTGTCAATATCCCATTTTACTTAGATTTTCTGTAGTTTAAAATTTACAGATGATCCTAATCAATTTATTTTAGTTAATATAATGATGGTTGGCATTGATAAGTTTAAGAAGAAATCAAAAATATCAAATCAAAATAAAACTACAACCACCAAGCAAAACTAATTGAACCTATCAAACCAACTAAACTATCAACCACATACCAGAAACCATTCTATTGTTTATATATATATATATTAAAAAAAGAACCTCTTTAAAAAAGCTCTAAAAGTATGAAATAATTAAGTAATTATGAATCCTCCATAAAAACCTCTTTTTAAAGTTGGCATCATCTATTAACCTGATATATGGATTTTTGTTTACAAATACAAATTAAAGCTTATATTAAATGGGTCCAAGTTTAAACTATAAGTAGCTTAGAATATACAGCGCTGAGTATATATATTATAAATAGATAATATAAGTCAGTTAAAGTATGGCACTGACTTTAAAAAGGGTTTTATTGAGTATTCATAATTTCTCAATTATTTCATACTTTTTTACACCTTTTTTTGAGGAGGTTCTTTTTTCCAAAAAAAGTTTAATGCAGTTCTCTTTTTCTCAAAAAATAGTGTAATATTTAAAGGTAGTTCTTTTTTCCAAAATTATTTAAAACCATTATCTCTGTATAATTTTTTGGAGGTGACTATTTCTATATAATAAATAAAAATCATTGTATATATTATATATAGTATTTTATAAACAAATATACTAAAATAGCTAAATTAAAGGGTGGTTAGCCTGGCAGAGTAAATTCTGCTTCCACTCTAGTGCAGGTTTTGTTCAACACAGTTTCAAAACCTGTACTGGCTAGGATGAACATAATTTCCTCCAACCCCTCCTATCATCATTTATAATTAATGATATGGTGATAAATATTGAAATAATGGTTTTACTATGCAGTTTGGTGTTTGCTTAGTTAAGTTGATAGGTTTAATTACTGTAAACTTATAGATATCCAAATACCAAAAATGATACCATATTAAAAAATTGATTTGAGATAATCAATCTGCCAATACCGGAATTAAGTTTATCAGCAATGAACTGGTCTCACAGTTGAAATCCATTGCTTCTGGTCTATTTTAATATACATACTAAATTGATAGTCAGATATCAGACTAGTCCTCACAAAAGTAAAATTGGACCTAACTTGGAGTATCCTCTTTTTTTTAAAAAGGAAGATCATACAAATTAGTTCAGTAGCTTCAGAGTTATGTGCAAACAAATGTAGAAAAATGATTAAGTTTTACCTTATGGTAAAAAAACTAAGTGCATGATATATGCCTTATGGCTGAAGGTTGTTAGAAACTTTAACATTTTATCTACTGTTATGATAGGATACTATCATTGTATTTTGTCATTTTTAAAAAGAATAATACCTGAAATGGGTAGATTACTTAAGTTATGGTTGGATTAGCCTAACCAAAACTGTGTATGACATCATGCAAGTAGCTGGTAGATAGATTCAAATCTATTTAATCTATATTAAATTAGATAGCATTTTAGTTGTGGTGGTTTAGGAAATCATCTTATAAATAAATGATTATAAAAGCATGTTTATTTCAACCTCTACTCCTAGACTATTTACCAATCTTGGATAAACTTGACACAAATAAATATGAAATATATATAATTGTTCAGTTGACTTGATTAGCCCAATGTTTCAGGTATAAGGTTAGCAGTTTATACTTATAGTTTTTACTATTTAGTTGATTTATCAGTTAACTATATGGTAAACTTTCAGATATCTATCTATATCACCTCATTTATTCGGTTGATTTTATACGTAAATCTATGCTAAATTACTATTTGCCATCTACATTAATTCAGTTCACTAATCTGGTTGATATTGGTCACATTATATAAAGATGATAGCCATTTCTAACGATTTAAGCTCATCAAACTATGATCTCATACTTGCCTGGATTTTGAATATACCCCCAGCCATAGGACATATATCATGTCAAACCAAAATTAAAAATTGTATAACTGGTCGAATTGAGTACCTTTTTCAAAGTCGGTTAAAAAGCGGCGTCATGGATTAAGTTTAATCAGCCCGAAAAAGCACCCGAAAAAGATCACATGCCCGAGCTTAAATTTGGCCGAGCGAGAAAGCGGTGGGCCGAATTAGCTTACTAACCCCAGAGTGATAATTTAATTTGGAGAGATCGACATCTTAAAATTTCATTCACTCATTCACTGACTGACTGACTGACATCTGAAACCTTCAAGTCTGATAGGGTCAATCTATTTGGGTGAGTGGGTGAGAATTGGTGAATCTTATCGAATCTGAAATTATCGAGCCTGATGGGCCCAATCTGTTTGGGCGAGTGGGTGAGAATTGACAAATATTATTGAATAATTCACCAAATTGCTCACCTGAAGCTAATCGATTCTAATATGTTTAATCTATTTGGGTGAGTGGGTGAGAATTGGCAAATAAGATCGAATCTGAAACTATCGAGTATGATAGGTTCAATCTATTTGGGTGAGTTGGTAAGAATTGGCGAAAATTATCTAATAATTCACCAAATTGCTCACCTGAAACTCAACAAAAATCAGTATTAGTTTAAGTAGATTAAGTAGTTAGGATAATCAGCCCACTAGCCACGAGAGCAACAGCGGAACTGTTAGTCCGAGTGGCTTGAGAGTAGTGCTGGCACAGCCTATAGGCTACAATGTGAGCTTATCATCTGATAAACTTTAAATACTGTAGTGAAGCACGGGTATCTGGATGTTAGGTTTATATATTTTAAAAACCTGCCTAATTTGGTTCACTTAATTAATAAAATACTTTTGGCAAGTTAAGTAGAAGTTGATTTAGTAGTTTGGAAGATATGTTACATGCTCAATGATTTTAAGTATAAAGAGATGTTTCGGGTAGCAGGTTGGTGTTATTTGATTGATTTGATAGGTTTATTTTGTTTGGCCGAGTGGTTAATGGCTTTTGGTCGAATCGATAGGACATAGTTTAGTTTTGAGGGGTGATTAGTTATTGGTTGTTTTGATAAGTTCAGTTAGGTTTACCTGAGTGGTTGGTGGTTTTTGGTTGATTCTTTTGAGCAATTAGATTGGCTGTGTGGTTTTGTTTATCTATAATATAAAATCTAAATTAATAAATTGAAAATCTGAAATTTTATAGACAGCGTAGCGAAGCACGGGTAAATCGGCTAGTCTCCAATAAAATTTAAAAGCTTGGATGGTAGGGGGTACACGTAATGGGAACGTACCGGCGGTAGAACCTTTATCCTTACCTTACCCGTGGGCGTTTAGGTTAGCTTAATTTTAATCTTTATATATTCGGGGTTTATACAACCTTTGGTGGGGCCACTCGAGGAAGCTATTTTTTTAATACTCGGGATATTTTAGACGATACCCTTAATTATATTATCCACCGCTTTCAGCTTTGTTTTTATATGGAATATACTTTGGGTCTTTATAAGGTTTACGGTGGCTAGCGGATCTACCCTAAATAAAGCCGTTTAATCGTATCGGTTGTTAACCTCAGCTAAACCTGTATGTTGATGGGTGGAGTGTTATTGAAGCCCGCTATCCCCGCCGGTTACCGTTTCCCGTTAAGGGGTCGGGTGATCGCCCCGCCTCTCAACGGTTGGTTCAAGTTTAGGTGGAGCCACTCACTCCCGTACGACTGCAAGGCTATCCGTTCGAGTTCGACAGCTGGACAGCTGAGTGCGTCCGCCCGGTTGGATGGGCTCGGTATAAAGCTTCGCAAGCTTACGCGACGGAGCTTAAACTGGTCAGCCTTCGCTAACGGTCAGGATAGCAACCCACCCAGATCGGATCGCGAGTTGGATGAGATCCTTCGGGCCACCACCTCAGTTGACTTTGAGGGCCAAACCGGCACCAACCAGCCTACGGAACCCAACCGGGAACCCGACCGGGAACCCGTTGGGGAGGCCGACGGCGTTGACCTCGGTGAGGTTTTCCACGCCAACTTTTTAAAGGACGCCGGGGTTGAAAGCGAAGGGGGTCGAAACTTACCCAAAACGCTCGCCGAGGCAATCTCGAGGGGGGAGCTCAAAGCGGCAGTGCTCCAATGGAAAGCGATGCATCAAGCTGGGGAGGCGGTCGACGCGGATGGGCAGCTTTCGCTGATCCGGGCGCTGGTTGCGTCTTCCAGCCCAAGCTGCAGGGCGGCCGTAAAGGAGATCGCGCCTGGCATCGTTGAGAACCTTGACCGGGCTGGGTGGGACCCGGATTCGCTTAACCAGCTTCTGCTAGCCCTCGGCACCACTAGCGTACCCGGCCTGAGCGAGAAGCTCTTTCAGCTCCTAACGCGGCCGGCCTCGAAGCTCAGGTTGGAGAAGGTTACGGCCGAGCGCCTTATTGACATGGGCTGCGTCGAGGGGGACGCGCCGACTTTGATGAAGGTTTTCAAATCCGCAACCGATGCGGGATACTTTTTCAACCCCGAGAGCTACATCAAACTGCTCAACTTCTTCGGCGCCCGCAACCACATGGTCATGGTGGACGCCATAGTCACTAGGGTCTTTAATGTCGCGGAGCTCATGAATTTGGGGGTGTACGGGGCAGCTATGGCGGCCTACAAGTGGCGCGGCAACGTGGAAGCCGTGATGCAGCTATTTGCAAGCCTCAAGGCGCGGGGGCTGGCTCCCGACCTCGCCATCTTCAGCACCGTCATCCGAGCTTTAGGGAAGGCCGGCCGGATCGACGAGATGCTGCAGCACTTTGACAGCTTGGCCGAGTACCATTTGCAACCCAACGCCATCTTCATCACCAGCTTGATGTACGCCCAACCCTCGAAGCAAGCTTCGGCTCTAAAGCGCCTCGCGCAACTTATAGCGGGCGCCTCGACCGGTACTGCGGTGCTCCACAACCGGCGCATCTTCGCCTGCCTCATCATGCAGCATCTGTTGAGAGGGGATCTGGATGCGGCCAAAGCCGTCAAGGTCCAGATGGTCGCCTCCGGCGTGACGCCCACGTGGTCGATCTTTGTCCTATTCCTCAGCTACCATGCCAAGGCGCTTGACCTACCCCAGGCTCTTCAGGTTTTCGAGGAGATGAAGGCGGCTGGCATGGAGGTGAATACCCTGCTCCTCACCCTGGTGGTCAAGGTGAGCTTGGATTGCAACCACCCAGAGACGGCCTACCAGCTGATCAGCGCCCACCCCCACGTACCGCTGGATATTGTGACCTACACCGTCCTGATGAGGTACTACGCCAAAGCGAAGTATCCCGAAAGGGTGTTTCAGTGCTACCGAGCCATCAAGCGGCTCAAGATCCCGATGACCGCCGTCGCCTACGACGTGGTGCTCCACACCATGGCGAGGTACCAGAGGGAGGCCCTACTACCAACCTTTCACGAGATGGTGAACGAGTACGGGATCCAGCCCGACCCCACCATCTTTAACACCATGATGCGGGGGCTGGCGGTGGGGGCCCCGGCTCGGAGGTCCACGCCTTCTTCAAGCGGATGGTCGCCAACCACTCGAGGACCGCCCCTCCGACCATCACCACCTACAACATGCTGCTGTCGGCGTATCTGCGGATGAACTGGCGGGGCACCGCCTTCCGCCTGCTGGAGCACCTGATCTTTCTGGGCCAGCACGGGTCCCCCGAGCTCCTGCCCAACCCCCACACGTGGTGCCAGGTCTTGTGGAGCCACGCCAAGGCCCGCGACATCAAGGCGTTGGAGGCCGACTTCCGGCGCTTCTCCGACCCCCCTTCAGCCTTCGCCCGACCTCCGAGGTGTTCGAGGCCCTGGTCTTTGGCTACTTTGCGATAAGGGACCTAACCAAGGCTAAGCGCATCTTCCAATTCGCATCCAAGCGGAAGGATCTCACCAGCCCCAAGCTGGTGTCGCTGTACCTGAGCATCCTTGGCGCCGAAGGGTCGCTGACGGCGCTTCAGCGCGAGTGGCGGGCGCTCCCCACCAACTTTGGGGGCGAGGTGGTGGAAAACTACCTGGTCCACAACGCGTACCACCAAGCGCTGGTCCGGTGCGGGGGCTACCAGGAGGCCGTCGACGCCTTCGCCAGCCACGTCCACCCGGGTGGCGGGAGGTTCTACGTCGATCGGAAGGTGGTCACGATCCTGGCCAAAGCCCTCCACGCCCGGCGGCGGTCGCTCGAGCTGGCGGCCCTCCGGTCCCACGTGCTGGCCAATTTCCCCCACCTGGTCGGGGCCATCCCCGAGCCAAGCTCGAACGTCACCCAACAACCTTAAACCGGCTCGGACGTCACTTCCCTGCCCCAGCCATAGAGCATCCGGTTTCGGTTAAAGTTACCCCCTACTACGCTACCGCTCGATACCCTTCACTAACCTTTTGCTTAACTTGTAAGCCGATGCTCGGTAAAGGTACCCCCTTTTGTAAGCCTACGCTTTTTTTAAAGCCGATGATCAACTCATAGCACCCCATCGAACAGAACTACCATCAACCGGTGTCTAATGTTTATTAGCTTGAGCTTTGCGGCCACCCTAACCTGGACTTAAATGCTTCCAAGTTGGAAATTGAAGCGGAAAGCTTTGGTTGACTTAATCCCCATCTAAAGCCCTCCCTTACAGTTTCGATGGGCGTCAATATCTACTACCTTTTAGTTTCGTAGATCAACCATCGGTTAGAGCTTACTTGAACTGTTGTTCTTCGGCACAAGATGGTCTTAATCCAAAGTGGGGGATTGGCCTCTTAACTAACGGCGCCGCCCAAACCAGCTTTAAAAACTTACCATGCTGGAAGCATAAAGCGCCTAAAGTTATAGGGCGGTTGGTATTAAGGCTCAGGATGGGTCCAATTGGAACCCCCATGTGACGGCATCGGGGGAGATCGGGGTGGGCGCGTTGGGTTATGAAATTTGGGATGAGGGGTTGGCGTAGCTTTGCTTGAAAGCTCACCAGGGTGTATCGCATAAGGCTCAATCGAATCAAACCTCTAGCACCCCTACCCTTTGGGTACAAATTTATCAACCCATCCAAACTTCTAACACCCTATCCTTTGGGTACAGATTTATCAACCCATCCAAACTCTTAACACCCTACCCTTTGGGTACTGTTGAAATTGGCGCTTGGGCATCGGATTTCGAGTGCACAGGTTACTATGCTCAACCCTATAAGGTACCGTTAGAGGACAGCAACCTTAGAAATACTTGCAAAGGGAACACTTTTTGGCTAGAGGTATCTTTTTATTAAAAATAAAAGTGTGCAATGTAGTATCTAGTGCATCTAAAAGCTCACCATCTCACTTTAATATCTTTTCTTCTGCTAGGGGTTTCTATAGCAACTCAGGAAAAAAGATCAACTTACCATTGGAATCCTGCCAAGACTTTAATATCCTTTCTTCTGCTAGGGTTTCTCCAGCAACCCAGAAAAAATATCACCTTACCATTGGAATCCTGACAAGATATGGCCCTTCCGCTAGCGTCCATATTGGTGCATCTTATGTATACTGAGCAGCACTTCAAAGTGGTAGGCTAGTGAACAAATTTATCTAATTGGAGCTAAGGGAGTGAATCACCAGAGATCAGGGTATTTCCATTATAGTCACAATCAACCAATTGCAATTGAGGTGAGGATAACCATAATAAAAAGATGAATCCTCATACCAAATGGTTTATGCTGGTGCGGGGGACAAGTTAGAGGTTATGGGTATATAATTTGGAGCGGATGTGAACACCTAGGTCAGATGCCAAGGCAATTATTAGATCAAGGTAGCTGAAACTGTACCGACAGGGTTATAGTATTTTGATCCACTGTATCTTTAAGTCTACGGCGCCATGCCAGGATCACCAAAGGTATTTTAATCCAACTTTGACATCTCCCTAAGAAGTTGGGGGCCATGCACTCGAATACTCCATAAGTGAATAATCTCAATTGCTAATTGTTGGTTAAGATCTAAACATCAAACCAATATCACACAAGCTAATGGTTAGTCAAACCACTCGCAACATTCAGTCTTCTTCAGGGGTTACGGCAGCCAGCTACTGCATCCTCAATAAACTGTCAGCATTCTGATAGATCGCTCCTGTGTAATGGGCAATGGTAAAATTATAATCCTGTAGCCTTAATGCCCACCTCACTAACCGGCCATCTGAGCCATGCATTTACTGCAACCGTTGGGGTGAGGAGTGTTCAGTGGTGATGGCAAAATGGGTGCCATATAGGTAAGGTCAGCGATGCCTGACCACCAATAAAAAAAGCCACTCACGCTCAGTAACCCTGTAATTCCATTCACCCATGCTCAGGGCCTTACTAAAGTAAGCTGCTGGATGGTCTTCTTGACCTTCACTGTGTTAATCTAATGTAGCCCTAAATGTGATGTCACTAGCTTTGATGGATAGAAAGGATGGCCAATCTAATGTGGGTGAACAAATACAGCTTAAGTACAAAGAGCAGCCCCCAGCACATTAAAAACCTGTACTTGTTCAGGACGCCACTTAAAAGGCACTTTCTTTAGTAGAAAGTAGGCAGGGGGTTCAACTAAGTAGTCAAACCTTAGAGTAGACTGAAAATATAAACTATCATACCTAGGAACACTTGAATATTCTAAGGCTCTGGGGGCTTGACATCTACTTAATGCTGTGACTTTATCCAGGATGGGCTGAATTCCATGCTTTGAGACCTTGTGTCTGAGGAATTCCATTTCTAATTGTAGATAGAATCACTTCAAAGGCTTAAGCTTTATAAAGGCCTTCCTAAGTTGATTAGAAACTTCCCAGAGATGTTACATGCAGCTGTTAAAGGTTCATGAGAAGACAGTGATATCATCAAAGTACACAAGAGCATGAGATAGCTTTATATCCCCAGGATATTGTCCATAATGCATTAAAAGTTGGTAGGTGCGTTGTAAAGGCCTTAGGCATACTGTTTGGCAAAAATACCCCCTTATTGGCTATGAGCACAAATTTGGATCAATATTCAGGTGGTAGCTCTATCTGCCAGTATCCTTGAGTAAACTCCATAGTGGAAAGATGGTGAGATTTGGTAAGCAAACAGAGATTCATCAATCTGAGGCAAGGGGTAACTGTTTTTTTGGTAAATGAGTTAAGCTTATACTAATTTATAACTATGCAATGACTACCATCCTTATTCCAAACTAATAATAGATGGGAGGCTCAAGGGCTACAGGTAGGCACCAGCAATCCAGCTTCATTTATTTTCATAAGATCAACAGCCACCTGAGCTTCTTCAACCTCACTATTTCAGTAGGAATGGGATCAAATGGGTTGAACATCCCCAGAATAGAGGGGAGGCCCAAGGGCTACAAGGAGGCACCAGTAACCCAGCTTCAAGTAGCTTATAAGATCAAAAGCCACCTGAGCTTCTTCAACCTTACCAATTCAGTAGGAATGGGATCAAATGGATTGAGCATCCCCAGTCTAAAAATGATGTAAAATGCATTCATATCTCTAAAATTATAGATGGAAATTGAGAAAAGATCAAGGTATTCTATAAGTAATTGATCAACTCTCTCCATTGTTCACCGGTGAGCTTTTGGTCAATTGATCTATCATTTATATCTACCAACATGGAAAATTTAGTTCACAATCCCCTGGACTCATAAAGCTATGGGCGTCATCATTGGCCTCTACATAAAGAAGGTAACATAGGTGGGTGAAGTATCAGGCTTACAGTCCTAGGTTTGTCAGTGAGGTTGCCAGCAGCACCAATATGGATCCAGCGTAGGCAGATTCTAAAATTTTGGCTCAGGTCAGGATCTCCTTAATGGATGGGTTATCCATGCCTCAGGTTTCCAGAAATTGCCCCAAGTGAACATTACATGTACCCTGGTATCAACAATGACCTAAGACTTTGGCAGAATAGTAGTCAGCTTAAACAGATAGATGGGCATGCCCTCTTGGCCACCTACTGCAGGAGGGGTTATCTGAGCTCAAGGACCCTTACGTGATATTCAAGAATGTCAACCGCACTTTTGCTTTCCAAAAGGCAGGCCTGAGCTTTGACCATCATCTTGGCATTTTGGGAGGTCTCAAAGTCCAATGGAACCAATTGCCCTAGAAGTGATAAGAATCCTTTATCATATTGCATGATGGCATAACAGTTGTCAGTGTTTGAGATGAAAAACAAATCAAATTTCCCACTTCCAAATTGAGCCACAGCAAATCAACTATCAAGCCTATTTGAATGAAGCCTTGCCTTACTGGTACCAATCCCAAACTCAGTCAGGAATCCACCTATGGTTGAGGATCAATGGAGATAACTTCAGGAGTCTCATCCCCAATTTCTGAGTCACATGAGGTGGAGTTTTCTACCAATTAGTCATGGGGGCGGCAAAATACAATGAGGGTGCTAAACAGGTGGTCAATCCAGAAGGCCATGAAAGATTCTGAATGGATGGGGCCACAAAGATCCTTGAGGCACCATGTCCCTACGCACCCTATAAATATTAACACATTTTAACCTAATTAAATTATTGGTATTCTATCCATTCTTCTTTTTCCTTTTTGACCCTTTTTGTATATTTTCAGCTACAAGCTCACCTTCAGACCTCATCAAAAGTCTAAAGAACTGTAATGCTGACAAATGTGGTGCTCACTACAGGGGTCTCCAAGCTGTCCTAAGTGAAAACGTCTATCACAAACAATGGAGGATACTAGCATCCCTGAAGATCAATCTGCTGGTCAGTTGAGAAGCGTTGCTTGATGGGTTAGTACATCGTGACATGAAGTACCACCCTCACAGCCTGAGAGGTTAGAATCATGGGCCACATTCCAGTTCTCCTTGCCCTATATCAATGGAAGTTAACACCAACTTCAGTATGAGAACCTTAACTTGTTGCCCAACAAATAATAAATGCCATCTGCTCCGTGGGTGCTCGCTCCACCTGCTCTTGTGCCTCTTCCATCCCCTCTACCATTTGGGGCCTCTATGACTTGGCCAGCTGCCAGCAGGAGTACTTTCCTGGGTTCCAAACGCTACCTTCACAACTTTGTTCACTCAGCCATTCATCACCTACTCCAACTAGTTGGGTTGCACCATCAAGAAGTCTCCAAACAACTGGGGCTCACCCAGGACTTACATTCTCACATCATTGATTTCTACTATGCAGCCTCCTCTTTTGTCCATGTCAACTGTGAGGCTAATATTGATAACTGACAGTTTATTAACGAGGTCCAAGATAAAATTGCGGTGTTGGATAGCGGGATCTCTGGCTATCATAAGGACCAGCTTCACTAGAATGTCCAACTTCTTGAGGTAACTTGGAGTCAGTGCCTCCTCCAAGTTAAGGATCTGGTGCAGGCCCTGCAACAACACTAACAGGAGCTGGCCTCTCATGAATACTCCTTCACAAGTGAAGGTTCTGAAGGGCCTAGGGGGCATGAAGGCCCCAAAGGGCGTGAGAGACCAGGAGGACCAGAGGGTCCCCGTGGGCCTCAAGAGCCCTCAGGTCCCTCAGCACCCACCCCTGATGGACCTGAAGACCCATGGGGAAAGATGTGATAGCAGCCTTGGCTGACCTACACAATCAAATTTGAAATGTAGCTCATGGATGCAAACTCCAAGTGGATGGAGTCCACCTTGACCCTAGGGTCTCCATTGAGGCACTGCCAGTCAAAATGGTCAACTTCAGTGCCTTCACCAAGCTTACTGATACTCGCATCTCCCAGCTCAAAAAAACTTGTTGAGGCTTTGAAACCTGTTTGACCACCCTCAAGAGCCAGCTTCACCTTAAAGGTGCTGAAATTTAATACCTAAAGGAGCAGGTTGCAAAAAAGGCTTTCGTTTCCTCCCTCAACCAAAATTGGGATGATATCCAAGAAGACCTTGAGGGTCTATGGCAGTGGCTAAACCAGCAAGCCCCCTGCAACTATGCAAAGACTGAGATCTTGGAGCCAGCGCTTATCCCTGATGTAAACAACCTCTACACTCCTCTTGTAACTAACTTTAAAAACTAGTTTTAAAGAAAAGTTCACCCCCAGCCAGAAAAGCAAGTCCTCCTTCCTGTACACATATGAGAGTTTCATGGAGGAGGCCACCAACCAGCAGAAGGTAAAGAATATCCATTCATGCCTAGATAGCACTGCCCAGGAGATCATGACTCCCCATTTGAAGGAGTGCAACACCTGGGAACAGGTCCGTACAGCCTTAATCCAAGAGTTTGGCAGCAAATAAACCCTGGCCAACCAAAAACTGGCGTTCATGGGTATCTGACTTATTAAAGGACAAAGTTCAATGGAGTTAGCCAGCCATTTTTTATGCCCAAGCTCAACCCTTAGTTATTACAAATCTTATCACTCGGGATGGTGCTATTACTGCTTTCATTTCTGCGTTAGGATCCTACCCTGAGGTTCAAATGCATATGATTGGAAAGAAGAATGGGTTTACCTGTATCCAGGAGATCAAGGAAGCACTTAATTAGATCCCTGCATCAACTCTCACTTTAAGGCTACATTTACAGGCCCCTCTAACCGCCCTAGAGTCCATGTGGTTAAAAACCAGAGGAATCCTTGACCTCAATGCACTTAATGTTGTTTCTGACACAGTGCCAAGACCTGCTGGAAACAACTTGCTGAGGAGGTGGGAAAAGGGTCATCATCTTGAAGGATGAGGCTCTCCATGCTGACATCCCTACCCATCCACAAGAATCCTCCATAACTTTGAATGAAACTGTAGCTATTGTACCTGTAAAAAGTTTTGGTATCCAATGCTAATAAAGAAATTGATACTGCTTACTCTACTTCTAATGACTCCCCCATGTTCCTCACACTACTGCCCCAGTTCAGAAGTCTGGTTATCCATATCACAGTACAATTTCACAAAATTAAAGCCCTAGCCATAGTTGACAGTGGCTCCTCCATGAACGTCATATCATCCAAGTTAATTGAGCATCAAGATTGCTCCATATTTGCCACACTATATGGAGTATGGCATGGATGGCCCACAATGCACCCAATCTATAGGGGCTTATTCCTCTCTACTGGTAAGGTTTGGAAAGCTTGCTGTAAACTCCACTGCTGTCGTGTTAGATAACCCTAGCTATGACCTGCTCCTTGGGACTCTGTTCCTCTGAGACTATTCAGCAGTACTCCATTATGATGGAAGCTTTCTATCCCTACTAAGGGAATCAGGTCCCTCTGATCTTTAAAACCTCTTGTGATTCTAAGACAGAGGTCAAAGCCCAAGCCTGTTTACTGGAAAGAGAAGTCCAAATTAACCAGCTCAAATATCACATTAGGGGATCCCAAGTCCGATTGCACCTCCTGCTGTTGATGGGCAAGAGGGAATGTCAATTTACTTACCTAGGGTGACTACATAACCTCCAAAGTCCCAAGTCATTGCTGACACCCAGTTACATATCAGCATCCCATCAGGATACCTATTGGAAATCTGAGGCCTAGACAACCCTGTTGGGCATTTGCCTCCCAGGATTCAGAATAATAATGTTTTGGGTAAAACTCGGCCAGGTAGAGGATATAAGATACTTATGAGTCCATGATAACGAGGAAATTGATTTTAATGATAATAATGATTTAGTCAACCAAAAGACCCCAGCCAATTCTCAGTGGAACCTCACAAATTGGGGTAACATAATTTCAAATCCTCTATGGGAAACTAAACCAATAGCCAGCAGTCAGATTACTCTGACCACGAAGAAGACCATGGGGCATCCATCGGATGGTACTCCCCCAGCCATACCCAGGTCCATTCAAGCACCTACGTGGGGACCTTCCCCTTTTATATGTGTGGTGGGGGTCCCCCAAGGTGAAATATTTTTATCAAATGGGATTGGCTGCAATTTATCAAATCATTACCCATGGGTATGTCTTAGCCAAACATAATTCCCCATCCATCATTCAGCCAAAGTAAAGCGAGTTTTTTGAGCTTCAATAGGCTAAAATCACATATTACCTAATTCAGAATTCCCCAAGCTATCCAAACGTTGAGCCCTTGACGTTTTATATACTATTGTCAATTTATTAAGTACTCACTCTTTTTTACCCCTGTGGTGCTCCAAATAAGACTATAAATCTAAACTTTTTCAGTATGTATTTATTTTTACTATTTTTCAGATAAGTGGTGAGAGAATCCCTCCTCATATATTGTTGGATTAGAGGTAAATAAGCACCAGCGAGTTTTTTTCCAACTCAAAAATCCAACAAGTGATGATCACTTTAGGGGAGCCTGTACACCACAAAAACCACTAAAACGATGTAAATAAACCCTCAGCTAGCCTTCATTGAAACCAGTTAGATAGTGCTCTGTCTCACCTTAAACGCTTATGAAGCACTAATTACAATGCCCTATTATAAGAAAACCCCTCTGCGAGACAAGTTTATACCAGGTGAGGGCAGTATTGCCTCCTTACTTTATGTTTATGAATCTACAATTGAAGGAGCAACTGACCGGCAAAAAATCCAGTACATTATTCCTTGCTTAAATCAAATAGCACAAGAAAAAATGGTCCCCACCATGGTCAACCTAAGCACTTGGGCAGAGGTTAAGAAAGCGCTACTTGATGAATTTGGTTCTAAGCAAACTCTGCAGCGACAAAAACAGGCATTTTTGTGCCATAGTTTGCAAGAGGGGAAATCATTTACCTCATTTGTTGAGCGCTTCTATAATAAAGCTCAACCTTTTTGCTTTACCAAATGCTCCCTATCAATGATGCAATTGTGGCTATCTTAGCTGGATTGGCATCTCATCCCTCCTTGGTGATGCATATCTATTCTGTAAAGCGCTCTTTTCAAAACGGTATGGGATATCAAGGAGGCTTTATTAGCGGTTGCAGATATCTATGAGCTTGACCATACACGAGGAGCTATGAGCCAAGCGTCTACGCCAACTAATTTAGCATCTACTATGACTATTTCCCTCTGGAAACCTGCTCCTATGGAGTTGCCATAACCCACTGCTTCCTCTTCTCATAACAATAATCAGATGGTAATGGCGGTGATGGGGCAGTGCTCCCCTTCATCTTCAGTCCAAAAGACTCAGCTCATGAAATCCGTTGCCCCTTTGCCTTTCTTGTTTTCTTCTTCAGAGCGGCCTTCCCAAGTGATCCCAAAACTGGCTCCTAAGCCCAAACCCCTTTCTCAGGTCCCAATCGCTCCCACTAACAATGGGTTAAATGATCAGGTCACAAAAGCTACATTGCCTGTTTCACAGAAGCACACAGCCACTGAATGACCCAAAGTTGTTGAAGTTAAAGCATCCACCTCCATGGTGCAATCCCCCTCAACCTCTCATTCAGCTAACTCTAGTATGAAACCTGTCTCCCTGAGGCAGCCTAAATACCCTACTTTGAAGGTCGAAACTCGAGCTGTGATAATTCCAATGCCTCTCCCAAAAGTTAATAAGGTGGAGGAACAACCCCAGGATCTATCATCCCATAAGGGAAGTCCTAAACCTACCCCACCTCCTATGGGCTCCTTAACCTGTATTGATAACCCCTCTGATGACGAGTCTGAGGGGGGTAATGAAGATGTTAGTCTTTACGTTTTTGAAGCCCCAGGTGACGTGGAGGTACCTGATCAATTGAACCCAGAGAGAGTGAATTGGGCTAAGATCCCTCAACAAACTTATCTGTGACAAGTGATAAGGGGTCTTGAGGTTATTGACACTGCCAGTGATGCTTACCAGCTCATTGCCACATTTCTCCGATCTACCCAGTGCATTTATACCCTGCAGACTATTCAGGAGAAATACCCTGAAACGGCCAAATGACTTGCCTCCACTCTTCATCTAAAATAAGTCCTCGCTCTTCCCCCATCCTTGGGTGGTACTTTAACTAAAGTGGAGGTCATCGTTAATGGCGTGCAAGTTAAAGCTATCTTGACACTGGGTCCCTGGTAAACGTTGTGTCAACCAAGCTTATTAAGAAAATTAAGCTAGCCCCTGACCTCGACTACACTTAAGAGTTTGGAACTGCAGGTCCAAACAATACCCGCACCAATAGGGCATACTCTTCCCTGCCCATTCATTTTTGGAAGCTTCTCTTGTCAGCTCCGGCAGTAGCTTTGACCAACAGTACCTATGATTTACTCATTGGAACCCAGTTCATGTTGAATATGAAGGGGTTTTAGAACTTGAAGCAGGGCTATCTCTCTTTGCTTAACTATGAGCTTCCTCTAATTCTGACCAATGAAGAGCTTAAAAAAGACTATGCTTGCATCATTGATTTTCCTCTTCCGCCTTTACATTACATTACACCACGGCAGGACAGCATAAAAATGTTGCCTCCATCAGTGGACGCCCTTAAGGGTATCCTTTTCTATGCTTCAGAAGAGGTAGTAATTAAAGCGGGTGAACAAAGGGTAGTTAACACTAAGATTACTCTACAAATCCCTCACAACTTTTTTATTTCACCTAACTAGAATTGATGAAGTTAGTCCTTTGGAGCTCAGAGTTTTGCCAAGCGTACTAGACCCTGCCTATCAACGACCTATCAATTTTCTGCTTGGAAGTCTCACCAAGAAGGATAGGGTTGTAAAAAAGCTTCAAGAGATTGGAAGGGGTATGCTGATTTACTTGGGGAAATAAAGCAAGTTCACTCTACTGGATCTATGGCGGAGATGGGGTTACCCACCAACCAATCATTATGTACCCTACCATCCGTTCAAATCTCCAATGAACTAACCCCAGCTGAGATGGATAAAGTCCACACCTTACTAGAGTCTAATAGTGATATCTTCTCTACCTCTGACACTGACTATGGGCACATGAAGGGTGGACTCATACCATTGACGTTGGTGATGCTTGGCCTATCTGCTCCAAACCCTACTGCAAATCCAAAGTCCCCCCCCCCCCCCCCCCCCCCCCCCCCCCCCCCCCCCCCCCCCCCCCCGTGTGTGTGTGTGTGTGTGTGTGTGTGTGTGTGTGTGTGTGTGTGTGTGTGTGTGTGTGTGTGTGTGTGTGTGTGTGTGTGTGTGTGTATGTACATGTGCGGAAGAAGCTCAAACAGCTGCTGGACGCTAGGATGTTGGTGCCTTCATAAAGCCCTTGGTCATCCCCACTACTATTAATAAAGAAGAAAAATGGAGGTCATTGGGTAGTGATGGACTACCATAAGCTGAATAGCCTTACCAATAAGGATAGTTACACTATCCCTTGCATTGATAACGCTCTGGCAAACTCTCTGGGTCTAAATACTTCTCCGCCATGGACTTGGCTAGCGGGTATTGGTAAATGGACCTTTCTCCACAGGATCAGGAGAATTTGTTCCAACCCACTCAGTTACCTCAGGGGTTGTGCAATGCGCCTGCTACTTTTCAGTGGGCAATAGATCATATTCTTCAGGACCTTAAGAGCGGTGTGATCTTTTACCTTGATGACATCACAGTCCTATCCAAGACATTCAACGAGCATCACACACACCTAAAGGAGGTGTTTCAACGCTTGCGGGACTCTAACATAAAACAGAAGCCCTTTAAATGAATTTTTTTTCCAAAAGAAGTTGGATTTCCTCGGGCACGCCATCTCCCAAGATGGGATACAACCTCTGCAAGATAAAGTCAAAGCAATATATAAGATGCACGCTCCCAAAACCCTTCGTGACATCCAGGTATTTTTGAGCATGATGGGATTTTACCATCAGTTAATCCCCAGGTTCGCCCAGCGTAGTGAGCCCCTTGTACGTCTCTTAGACAAGAACACCCCCTTCTATTGGGGTGCTGAACAAAAGGCTGCATTAAAGACCTTGAAGCCTTATTGCAAAAAAGGCCAATACTACATCACACTGACAATGGCAAGCCCTTTATGTTGTTTACAGATGCCTCCAATTACGCTGTTGGAGCTATCTTAGCTCAGCTGGATGAAAATGGAGTGGATAATCCCATATATTACTTCAACAAGATGCTCTCAAAAGCTGAGCGCAACTACAGCGTCACTGAAAAGGAGTGCCTTGCTGTTTTACTTGCGTTCAAATACTATCTCCCTTTTCTTTATGAGACATATTTTAAAGTAATTACTGACCACGCCTCATTGAAGTGGTTACAAAGTATGAAAGATCCCACTGGGCGGTTGGCTCGCTGGGCTCTTAAGCTTCAGCATTATGATATGACCATTGATCACTGAGCTGGGACACGCCATATGAACGTTGATGGGCTGACACGGCTGCCTATCCTTCACCTTGACAATAGCGAAGCTGAGCGGTTGCATGATCTCCTAATGACTCCTGACGCATGGACTGATGAAGATGAACCAGTACAGAAGATGCTCGCTTAGCACTTCTGCAACACAAAAGTAGATAACGAGAAATTATATAAGAAAGTAAGTGTAAATTAGTTGCCCTATCTCTGGCCATCTGAGCAAGTCCCTGTCATTTTAGAGTCTCACACTATCATGGTGCATGGCAGAGTACGCAAAACCTACAAGTGGATAAAAGAGAAGTACTATTGGAAGGGCATCATGGAGACCATAACTGAAGTCTTAGATGCACGCCTGACCTGTAAGAAACAAACCAGCTATAAGACCCAATATCAGTATCAACCTACGACGCCTCAACAACCATTCCACACCATAAGTTTGGACGTGGTAGGTCCTCTCCCTCAAACTACAGGTGGTAATCGCTATATCTTGGTCAGTATTGATCATTTCACCAAGTGGGTTGAAGCTGCTGCTCTTCCCGCTCAGACTGCTAAATCCACGGCTACCTTCTTACACCAGTACATCTTCACCCAGCATGGGTGCCACAAGTCCTCCTACGTGACAGTGGAAAAGTGTTTACTTCATGAGTGGTAAAGCTCCTCGCCACTTCTATGGGAGCTCAACAACTCTTCTCAGCCCCTATAATCCATCCACATATGGTGCAGTAGAAAGAGTTAATGGGACCTTGGTCTCAATTTTACGCAAAATGGCCACTTCAGACACTCTCCACTGGGATCTCTACTTGCCAAGTGTCCTCATGGCCTACCATATAAACTACCAAAGCATCCTCAAGATGTCCCCTTTCCAGGTGTTATTTGGGCGAAAACCTGGGGTGCCAGCATTATTATCCAAGGATATTTTCCCTGACCGGACTAATCCTGAAAAAGCCATGAAAAAGTTGGCCCAACACATCATCCAATTACAATTAGAGGCCATGACTAATTTAGCAAAGACTGTTGCCAAAAAAGGCCAATCCTGAATGAGCTCTGGGCCCCACTTCCTTCATTCCAAGTATCTGACTTGGTATTATATTACCACAATCAAATCACTCCAAAAAGCTCGGCTTTATCTGGGAAGGGCCTTTTTCAATTACATACAAGTGAGGGGATGAGTATTCTATCAAATCCCTCACTTCCAGACTCACCATCAACTGAGTTCATGGCCACTTCCTCCAGCCCTATTCTCCCCCCCCCAACATTCTTGAGGGGGTAATGTCAGACACTTGGCTCCCAGGCTTCAGAATAAAAATGTTGTGAGTAAAACTTGACCAAATAGAGGAAATTTCGGACATTTATGAGTCTGCAACAATTAAGAAATCAATTTTAATGATAATACCGATTTAGTCAGCCAAAAGACCCTGGACAATTCTTGGTGGAACCCCACAAATTGGGGTAACATGATTCTGAATCCTCTACGGGCAACTAAACCAATAACCAGCATTAAGATTACTCAAACCATGAAGCGGACCATGGGTCATCCATCGGATGGTACTCCCCCAGCCATGCTCAGGTCCATTCAAGCACCTATGCAGGGACTACCCCCTTTTATAGGCGTGGCAGGGGTCCCCCAAGGTGAAATATTTTTATCAAATGGGATTGGCTGCAATTTATCAAATCATTACCCATGGGTATGTCTTAGCCAAACATAATTCCCCATCCATCATTCAGCCAAAGCGAAGCAAGTTTTCTGAGCTTTGATAGGCTAAAATCACATATTACTTAATTTGGAATTCCCCAAGCTAACCAAACATCAAGCCTCGACGTTTTATTTACTATTATCAATTTATTAAGTACTCACTCTTTTTTACCCCGCGCAGCACCAAATAAGAATCTATAAATCTAAACCTTTTCTGTATTTATTTATTTTTAATATTTTCAGATAATTGGTGAGAGCAGCCCTTCTTGTATATTGTTAGCTTAGAGGTAAATAAGCACCAGTGAGCCTTTTTCCAACCCAAAAATTCAACAAACCCATCCACAAAAGAGGTGCTAACCTTCCCAGAGATCCTAGATCCAGCTTATGCCAGATCTATATCAGTGTTGTTGGCCACCCTTACTGACAAATTCAAAATAGTAGGTCCAAACATTCATGCTGCCTCTGTCCGCCTTCTACCATTGGAGGCTATTGCTGATGTCCAAGATTTTATGAACTTAAGGGAATTTGGCTTAAAGACACCTCCATCAGTCAGCCTGGTCAACACCAGTATTGGATAGGACCTCTTGGATGACTAACAACATAAAGTTCAAGAGATGTTGGAGGAGTATTTGAACCTATTTTCAGCCTTGACCTATGACTTCAGAAGAATGAATGGAGTCCTACATCATGTGGAAACTGGGGACGCTCCCCCTTCCAGTCCTACCCTTACCAAAAAAGCAGATTAAAGAGGCCCAGGTGGCGAAGGACTCAAACAACTACTTGACGCCAGACTCCTGGTACCATCGTGCAGCCCTTGATCCTATCCTCTTCTGCTGGTTTGGAATTAGATGACAGCTACCAGGTGGTGATGGACTACCAACGACTCAACTCCATCACCAAGAAGGACAGTTATCCTCTGCCATGAATTGATGATTCCCTCAGTCTGCTTGCCAGATCTCAGTACTTTACTGCCATGGACCTTGATAGTGAATATTAGCAAGTTGAGCTTGCCCCTGAAAATTGAGCCAAGTGCGCTCTCTAGTCAACGAAGGACTAATAAAGCCCACAAGGATGCCCCAGGGTCTTTGTAACGCCCCAGCTACTTTCCAAAGTGCCATGGATGGGATCCTTGATGACTTGAAGCTTTCATGCGTCCTTGTCTAACTAGATGACACTACTGTTTTCTCACAAACCTTTAATGGACACATCGAGCATCTCAAGGAAATCTTCAATCAGCTCCAAAGGCTTCTATCAAGCTTAAACCCTCGAAGTGCTCCTTCTTCCAATCAGAACTGGAGTTTTTGGAACACAAAGTTTCCAAGGATGGCAGCCTATACTAGACAAAGTTGACGCCATAGAGAGAATGTCACGCCCCAAAGCTTAAGGGATATCTAGGTATTTTTAGGCATAGTGGGCTATTATCATCAGTTTATCTCCCGGTTTACTGACCTAGCTGAGCCACTATTCTACCTCCTGCAGAAAAATGGGCCATTTTAATGGCAGCCTGAACAAGAACCAGCTTTTAATGCCTTGAGAACTTCTCTATGTATCAAACCCATTCTAGTCCACCAGCGTTTTTACTAACCCTTCTTGTTTTTATGGATGTAAGTGATGTTGCCTTTGGGGCTATCCTAGCCCAACATGATGAAAACCAAGTCGATCATCCAGTGGCCTATTTTAGTAAGACACTGAGTAAAGCTGAATGGAACAACAGCATTACTGAGAGGGAGTGCCTGGCTTTCTTTCTTACCATCAAACAACTTTTGGCCTTATCTCTATGGTACTCAATTTACCATTGTTACAGACCACTCCTCGCTCTGGTGGCTCCAGCAAATGAAGGACCCAAATGGCCGATTAGCCAGGTGGGCCTTATGTCTACAGAGCTATGATTTCATCATTGTCCATTGTGCAGGAGCAATACACCAAAATGCTGACGGCCTCTCCAGGATGCTGGTGCTAGCAGCTTTAACCCCCAAGGAGGACCAACTGTACAATCTGATAGTTCAACTGGAGCAATGGGAGTTGGATACTCCTGAGGTCCAAGATAAACTCTGAAGAATGACTCGAGATACTCAAATTAAGGATGGGCTGCTCTACAAGAAGGTCAATAAAAGGTGGCCCCTTTAAGTCCGCCCCTCTTCCTGAACTGATGTTATTCTAGAGGACCATTATAATGTGGGACACGGGGCAGTTAAGAAAAGCCATGAATGGTTGAAGTCACGATGTTATGTGACCAAATGGTGGAAACCATCCAAGAGGTCTTAGAGGCATGTATGACTTGCTGATCCAATGACTGAGCCAATCCTCGATTTCAACACTCAGTCATTGCCCTGACAGGACCCTTCAATGTCGTTAGCATTGATGTGGTGGGCCCTCTTCCCAATGGGTTGCATGGCCATAAGTATATTATCCTAGCCATGGACCACTTAAACAAGTGTTTTGAAGCGATTTTAGTCCCAGCTACCACTGCCAAAGCCACAGCTCTCTTCTTTGTTTAATCCAATTTTACCCAGCATGGGTGCCCCCAAATCTTACTTTCAGATAACAGGTTGAAATTCACTTCACAGGTAGTACAAGAACTTACCTCGCTATTTGGAACTACCTAGAGATTCGCTGCCCCTTACCACCCATCAACTATTGGGGTGGTAGAACGTGCCAATGGAACTCTTATCTCAATTTTACAAAAGATGGCCGCCTCAGATCCTGCTCGCTGGAACCACTACCTGCCCAGCGCTTTGCTTGCCTACAGGATAAGCTACCGCTGAGTCATCAAGATGTCCCAATTTGAAGCTTATATGGGCGTGCACCTCAGCTACCAAGTAGCGTCCAGCCATTGCTCGAGACCTCCACACCTAAGAACTCTGAATTAACTATGAGGGCCTAAGCTGATGAAATTGTCCGGCTTCAAGCCTTAGCCACACAAGACATTGTCACCACTACATGATGAAAGATATCCCGATTTAATCTTGGCTGACCTTCCTTACCAACTTTCCAATTAGGTGACCTTGTTCTCTTTTATCATCATCAACCTGGAGGCTGACAGAACATCTAGACGTTCTTTAGTCTGAAACTTATAAGGTCATACATAAAGTGAAAGAGTACTTCATTGCTGATGTCAACCAGGGGACTGTGGTTAATAGGGTGCTTGGCCGGTTCCTTTGGCCCTACCCCCTCCAACAGGATCTTGAGGGGTGCGTTGCTGGGGTTCAAGATGAAAAACAAATTGAATTCCCCACTTCCAAATTGAGCCACAGCAGATCGACTTTTTTTTTTTTTTTTTTTTTTTTTTTTTTTTTTCTTGAGCACACACACACACACACACACACACACACACACACACACACATATTTGAACAAAGCCTTACCTTACTGGTACCAATCCCAAACTCAGTCAGGAATCCACCTGCAGTCAAGGATCAATGGAGACAACTTCAGGCGTCTCATCCCCAATTTCTGAGTCACATGAGGTGGAGTTTTCCACCAATCAGTCATGGGGGTGGCAAAATGCAATGAGGGTGCCAAACAGGAGTTCAATTCAGAAGGTCATCAAAGATCCTGAATGGATGGGCCATGAAGATCCTTGAGGCAACATGTCCCTATGCACCCTATAAATATTGACACATTTTAACCTAATAAAATATTCAGTATTCTATCCATTCTTCTGTTTCATTTTTGACCATTTTTGCAAATTCTCAGCTTCAAGACCACCTTCAGACCTCAGCAATAATCTAAATAACTGTAACGCCAACAATAATCATAGAGAAATTAGTTTCCAATAAGGGGGTCATAACTCAGGCTGTCTAATGCAATGACTGAGGGATTCAATTACAGCTTACCAAAGTAAATGGGCTGCAAGGAATAAGCCCCACTGGACTGAGCGCACTGTGGTCTAGCTGTACCTTATTCCATGTGGCGAGGCAAATCTGGAGCTACTTTAATACGTTTCATTATCTTAAACAAAATTATATAATGGGGGACCCACTGTCAACTATGGAGTAGGCAGGGATCTTATAAACTCAAACATCGATGCATGTGATTAAACTTCCAAACTGAGGGGGGCAGAGTGAAAACATGTAAGGTTCATCAGAAGAAGAGAAAGCAGCCTTTGGTTCTTTATTATTGATGGATACTGATCTATCTCTTTCTGGAATAAAAACATTAGACTCAATAGTAGTCACTTAATATTCTTGAGGTGGTACAAGGATGCCAGCATGAAGCGCCTTGTCCTTCATGCTGAATGCATTTTCCCTTCATCTTTGGCGAGTCGCTTCCAACAGCCTTGGTGCTATGATGAAATCTATTGAAGTAGTGCATCAAGGTTTGGGGTTCTTCTAGTTCTCAACAACGTGTACTTGAGGACAGCTGGGAGAGGAAGATGGAGAGACCTCGGGACTCAAGGTAGACACAGGCTTTTTATTAAGAGCTTCCTTACTTTCCTAAATGCAGGTAAAATTGCTCTTCCAACCAATCATGCTCAATTGGACCTCATAATAAGTTCCCAATGTGGAGATTACCATGGTCATGGCATTGTCCAATGTAGTACAGTTAGTGGTCACCAAGGGTTGTGCTTGGGCATAGAATCAGCTGACAAACTCCAAAGAACTTTCTCCTTCATTTAACTGAATGTCCATGAAGGCCTGCTTCTGAATGGCCAGAGCCTAGTTGTTTCAAAACTCCTGGATTAGGGATGTATGGACTTGTTATGAAGTGTGACACTTTGATTGGTGGGGAGTCACAATTTCATGGGCTGCACTATTCAGGCGCAAGTGGATGTACTTCACCTTTTGATGGTCAGTGGCTCCTTTGTCAAGCTTATATAGGTGTACAGGAAGGAGCCGATACTTTTCTGTCCCAGGGTAAAACTATTCTTAAAACTAGGCTTATGGTTTTTTATTTAACTGAGGTAAGCTGACTAGGGGATGGACAATACCTATATGTAATGGGATAAGGGTAGTGAATTATAGCGAGATTTAGGGACCCAAGAGTAGATGAGCTACCCCTATTGCCAGATGGTACCGCCAGGTTTAGGGGGGTTGGATGCCTTACTCCAAAGGAATTTCCCCTATTATGGAGCATGTGTGGATGAAGGGGTTCGTATTCAGAAACCATACTGGGAACCATGATTCAAAGAGTTGTTGTTGCTTTGGCCTCATGTATCCGGATATCCAGGCTTAAAAGTGTTCCAGTAGGTGTAGGTGAAATCTGCTGATTGTCCCACGGATGGTTGGCACGGTTCCCTTAAAGCATCCAGTGCTACAGTGTGGATTATACACAGTGCAATGGCGACTATCAGAGAGTGGAGTGTGGGTGGTATTGGGGAATCAAGTTGGTGTGTGAGGAGGCTTCTGAAGATTAACAGCTACTGGTCATTTTGGGTTCTTAACAGACGCTCAACTTCCCGCCATATGGCTCTAGATGGGGGGCATGCTTTGAGGCGGTGGTGCAGGGTGCCATCCCCTCCACACTGCGCACGCTGCATGAAGAGAGTTGGAGAGATCTGCTGTTCTGTAGGTTCTTTTGAGGCAACGCCAAATGTTAGCTCTTACCCTTGGCTGGGGGAGCGGATGATGTGTTAGCCTCCATATTGCCTTCTGTGTTGTGAGATTGTAGGGGATGCCTAAAGCATCTAGGTGGTCGATTCTTGCAATGAATGGGGCCACATCGTGTGTGTCCCTCTGGGGGTGGTCATCTGGTTTCCTTAGAGTGAAGTGAGCTCTGGGCTTTCCTTCCCTGACTAGTGCCTGTGAGAGTGATGGTACACCCTATGTACCAAATGGTGCGGAGTAGGCGCTTGAAGTGAGGGGGTTCCATATGGGACCACTGCGTTAGGGCAGTTTGCAAGGTATATGAGCAGGCTGGACGGGTTGTGTGGGTTGGATAGTTTAAGCGCCTGTGTAAAGTTGGCCCTCGCCACTCTAGACCAGTGCTGTTGTATGAGTCTGGGGCTAGAACTTCCTCTATCCAGGCGCCCAATATGCGGCTGGTATGGTCCTCAAAGTCTATTAAGCCCATGCCTCAGCTGGAGTGTGGGCCAAAGAATGTTTCCACCCATACAGGTGGCTGGGACCAAGGCAACAGTCATCCATGGATAAGTGCGCGGATTGAGGATATGAATGTAGATGAGAAGGAGATTGCATGGGCGGGGAACCACAGCATCGAGAGGATGAGCGAGTTGGCAACTGTTACTCGCCCTGTTAGTCCTGAGGATCTTCCCTTGAGGGAGGCGATGCAGTTGGACATCCGCTGTAGTAAGTTGTTATCAATTGTCTCATTGGCATACCCCCTGTTTCCAGCCATATACCAAGGTGGAGTACAAGGTTGGTTAAAGGAGGTGATGCGAAGGGTAGGAGGAGTGAGTTGTTCCTTTATGGGGGGCTATGAAGTTTGGGTGTTGTGGCCCAGTTGTTAATGTACTTGCCTAAGAGGATTATGTCCTTTTTCCTTTGTTGAGAGACGCATTTCTCAAAATGAAATATTCCACCAGGGTGCGTTCAGGCTGTTGGGCATCATTGTTGTTATATACCTGTCACGCAGTCATCCACAAAGGCTAGTATCTTGTCTGTTGGTTGGCCTTGTGCGGTTATGCCATGAGGCGTGAGTCAGCGACGTGTTGGTTTGATCGTTACTGAAGTTATACAGCAGTAGCCTGAGGGGGTCCCCTTGTTTGAGTCCTCTTTGTGGTGTGATCTTGTTGGTTAGGAAGCCAGGGCCTCATAAAGCCATGGATGCGGATTCTGTAAGGAGCATCGCCCAGTTTATTAATCTGGGTGGGAGTTTGAATGCGCTTAGGTATTCCTTTCAGGTACTGCCAACTAAAGTAATCATATGCCTTCTCCTAGTCAAAAAATACCAGGGCTCCAGTTGATTTTGATTGTAATATGTTGGCGACGGAGTGTATATTAGTTCAAATTGAACGCTCTGGTATGAACCCAAACTGATTGGGTGACAGGATTTTGGAGAATATTGTGCCTAATCTGGTGGCTAAAATTTTTGTTAGTACTTTTTTATCAGTGTTAGAGAGTGCAATTGGGCGCCAGTTGGCCAGGTCCAGTTTGTCACATATTTAAACAGTGGCATGACATAGGAGTCCTGGCCACCGGTAGGAGGTGTACTTCCAGTAATCACTGGTTCATTGATGCCAAGATGATGGGGGCGATTTGCTTGAAGTACTTTTTGTAGAATTCGTAGGGCATCCTATCAGGACCTGGGCATTTCCTATGTGGTGCTCCGCAGACTGTGTCCCAGAGCTCCTCCTATGTGATTAGGTTTTAGGAGGTTATAGTCTGGCGGTGCACTTTGTATTCCAGCGGTGTGTATAAAATCTTTAATTTTTTGAGGGTCAGTTGGGGTGTCACGGTATAGTTTGGTGTAGTAGTGGTGTACTTCCGTATTACCACCGCTGGGTCAGTTGCCATGGTGCCGTCATCTTTGTGGACCTGTGTGCATGTGGGCTGGTTGCCATGGGAGTGGAATTGGTGGAAGAAGTATGTTGAGCAGGATTCACCTTCTTTTATGAACTTACCTTTTCTCGATACTTTGATTTTGTGCTGGTGTTTGAAGATGAGGGCGTTTAGGTGGGCAGATATTTCCGCCCATTTGCGCCCCCAGTTGGGGATATAGCCAGACTTTGAGGTGTTGAGCTTAAGGTGGTCCAGTTCCACTAAGGTGCGCCTGATTGTGGCTGTGTTGGTGGTGTACTTACACAAGGTGTTGAAATGTTTGCCCATATTCCCAGCCTGCTAGATTACCTGGTGTCGCTAGGGGAAAATTTCCTAAGGCGAAGTGAATTGGAAATCAGTTGGACTGAGTTTTGCAGGAACTACGTTTGGGGGATTTTGGGATATTCACCTGGTCATATCCATTGGGGATTGATCCAGATGAATACCTAATATCCCATTGGGTGAAGTGGCCGACGAAATAGGGTCATCTGATAGTGATTAACTATCAGGCGTACTGATTGGGATCAGTTGGGTTTCATCACCGACTTATTGGGAATAGGTAAGTTGCAAGGCGAGTGATGCCACCTGCAACTAGCGAGTCAATTGGTTAGTGAATTGACCTGCCATAATGGGTAATAAGTCCCATTACCTAAACAGGTCGCTAGCCAATTATGGTTGGTTTTCATGGATCAAGAGGAAAACGTTGGGGACACGTTTTCTGACTCTTTCTGTTTGAGGTCTCAAGGATGTCCAATGACGGAATCCTAGCCAGGATGGAGAAGACCATCACTGCTGAGACAAGGAAGGGTGATTAAATGGCAACGGCTGCCATTTCATCAAAGAGGTGTCAACCAAGGGTTAGATGGCCGAATCCCCTACTATATAATTTCCTAGGATTCATTATAATAAAAAACACAAAAAAAACACAAAAAAACCATCATTTAGTAAAATATTATTAGCTACAGTATTATTGTTGATTTGGTGTATAATTAGACTATCAGCTTTCATTGTGACGTTCCATCTCAAGGATATTATTGCAGAAGGCAATAATTGGAAGACTCTCAGAGAGAGAGAGTAGAGATCCAAGCGGGGATCTAGAGACAAAGGGAACCACAATCAGGGATAGCTGCTGACTGTGTGTTGGGCCGAAAGAAACTGTCACCAGGGTATCTGGATGAAGATTGGGTGGACAGGAATATAGGGAACTATCCCTATGAGTATGACTTATAGAGTATTTAATCAGAAGTACTGGCCAAAGCGTTGGGCCTAATAATAGTTCAAACTCAACTATGGATAATAGTCTCCATATTATTATTGGATAATACATTCTATACAACGTGAAGTGCATGAGGAAATTGAACCTGTGCAGGAAAAAGGTTACTGGGTTGACAACCGATAATCAATCCTTAGGTAAATTTTTACAAGTTGGTGCTAACTACAGGGGTAGTTAAGTAAAGAATCTATTAATAATGTTGTATAAAGAAGAAATGCGCAAGTCGAGGACCAAGATCGCCACTGTAAATCAGAAGGCCTTAAACTAAGCGGACCATTGGGATTTTGCAGCCCTGAAAGAATGAGTCACCAAGGTGGAGGAAGGAGTAGAAAATGTAGCCAACTTTGGGAATGAGTTACTTAACAAAGTAAACTCATTGAAGGAGAAAGATGAAGACCTCACCATCTAGTACTAAAAAAGATGGAGACCTCATTTGAGAGGTCCTATTCCTGAAAATGGAGTGAGAAGCAGTTCGCGTTCATTTAAGAAATTTTGGTGCAGATATCAAGAAATTGATAAAAGAAGTGGAGGACTTGAAAGCTCATAGATGTGCTTGTGAGCCTGATATGGCCAGCAAAGCTGAAGAGAGAAGTCCACGCATGATACTTGGGAAGTTGAATACCCCAAGGAATATGTCGCCCACCTTTAATACCATTTTTGAGATGATGCCCAAAGTCACTCCACAAGTTAGCTGAGTAGCCAAACTGAGAGAATCAGCCAGAAATGACTCAGAGGAATTTAGAGCAACACTGAAATTGCCAACATTCCATTGGGATGATGCCCCAGCGTTTTTCTGACTGTTTAACATGACTATGAATGGATACAGGGATCGTCAAAAGGCGTTGACAGTCATGAACTGTCTGGACACTGACTGCCAGAACCTAGTGTTACCCCACTTGGAGGGGGACAATTGTTGTATGCTGAAGCTAAGGCGGCCATGATGAAGGAGTTTGGGAGTCCAACCCGCATGTTGAAATGCAAGCAAGAATTTATGGGAATTCAAATCCATAAAGATGAGACTCTTGCTAGCTTCGCGATCAATCTACCAGGAGTTGCAGATACTGGCTGGAGAAAATTTGTTAGACAACTTTGATGCTAGAATCGCTTTGCAAGCGGCCCTTCAGCCCTAATGCAATTTGCATCAAATGATGTCTTCTGTATTCACGATGAAGATAACTACCTCACAAATGGTAGACAACCTGATGATTATGGGAGCAACCTTTGATGCCCTGAATAGAAGCTTCAAGTCTAATCCAGTCTAAAATCCGAATCCCATGAAGGGAAGCAAAGGAGCTAAAGAGGCTACCAGCTGAACTGTGCCAGGAATTGAGCCCAAAGAGTTCAGATGGTTAAGCAAGAAAGAGATGGTCTTCTTTCAGTGTGGTGGGAAAGGACATTTTGCTGCACACTGCAAATAGCTGAAGGATCAGATTAATGTGGTCCGGGCCAAGGAGACAGCAGTAGCCAAGGATTTAGGAAAAGGGCCCACTGCCTAGACAAGGAACAGTCTAGAGCGGCGGAGAAACCTGTTCCTCCTGATATCATAAATGAAGAAATAGACATTAGCAATCTGTTCATAGATGACAAGCAGAATCAGCTATACCAAGTGGTCAACATGGATGTGAATGCTGTGACCAGAGCTGGGGAGAAGAAGATTGACCCTGAGATAATTCAGGAAGTTCCCCGGCCGTACGTCCAACAACTGGTGGAGAAGATTTGGACCACTGAGAATCGTGATGAGTTATCAGACGTCCAATTAGATGAGGCCAATCTGACAATCCTCCTTGGCGCGATAAAGGAATTGTTTCCTGAATTATTGGCTCAGATTATACATACCTTAGATTCAGCTAAAAACGCCGCCATTCACTCAGTAAATACTATATTACAATACTTTGAGTGTATGTATATAGATATTCAGGTAAATCGAGTGAGGATGAGGGTGATTGTCAACAGCAGAGCACCCATCAATATTGTGTTGACCAAGCTGAAGAAGAGGATGAAGATCTCCCCGGACTTGGAACACAAGAGAGAATACAGAACAGCTGGGCTGAACACCACCGTTTCCTGTGGGGCATATAGTGCGCTGCCACTACAATTTTGTGTCATTGGTGGTATACACTCCAGCGATAATTTGCAAAACAAAACTATGATAACTGATTGGAACAGAGTTTCTGCAGAAGTATGGAGTTAAATGTAACTTTGAGGATAATATGTTGACCATCCTGGGTCAGATGTTACCATTGATATACCAGAAGGATGGTGAAGCTCCATTGAATCAGATAAACAACTTCATTAATATGATATACAATGATGGCATGTTTCCAATTCAATACCAATTAGTTGGTAGGAAGCAACGCGATATGCCAGCGGAAATCCTAAAAACTGGGGAATTCCATTAAAGATCAAGAAGGATAGGACCATATCAGCTGGATTGCGGATAATAGTTGACACAGGGTTGACTTTGGAGATTTTGGAGATGTTGTATGGAGAAGTCAGAAGCCCCTGGAAGAAGTCCAGAGCGGAGCCATGGGTGGCTCCTGGGATAATATTGCTGGGCCATGGAGAAATATGAGTTCTCCTGGTGAATTTGAGCAAAAAACTGATGAAGATCAAGAGAAATCAAATCATCGCATTTATTCACTTGATCCTGATGACAGAATTGAGACAAAACCACAATTTTGGGTCTCTGATGAAATGGGATTACCGGCCAGGGCGGCTAAAAGAATCAACCTATTGGTTGATTGGGAGCAGCTCGCTGATCTGCTGGATGGGCAGAAGGAGGAGGTGCTCAAATTATTTGAGAAATATTGGGAAGTGTTCACTCAGTATGACCACAATTTGGGATGTGCACAAGATGTAGTTCACAAGGTTGACACTGGGGAAAATTTACCAATAAGGATGAGACCAATCTGAAGATTGAAAATCTCTGAAGCGGTAGTGGAGGATGAGATCAGCAAACTAGTGAAGCACGGGCTTCTAGTTCCATTGTCAAGTCCCTGGGAGAGTCCAATTCTGATTGTGAAGAAGAAGGATGGGTTGAGCTGGGTGGTGATTGACTATTGGAGGCTGAACAAAATTATGAAGAAGGATTCATATCCCCTACTGAGGATTGATGATGCGCTGGATCAATTAGGAGAAGCGAAGTATTTCTCCACAATGGTTCTAATCTTGGGATACTGGCAGATCTACTTGCCAGAAGAAGACCAAGAAAAATGTGTAATTATAATTGCGCAGAGGTTATACCAACCAACATGGATGCCTCAAGTTCTTTGCAATGCACCTGCGATGTTACAGAGGGCCATAGACGCGATATTAAGCGAACTGAAATTATCATGCATCCTGGTATATCTGGACGATATTTATGTGTTCAGTAGAGCGTTTACTGGTCACCTCCATCACCTGGAAGAAGTTTTTAAGAGACTGTCCGCAGCTAATCTGAAGATCAAGCCAAGGAAGTGTCACTTCTTCAAGAAAGAGTTGGAATACTTGGGATTTTTGATCAACACAAATGGATTGCAGCTGCAAACCCAGAAGATATCAGCTATAGAGCGCATGGCTGTGCCGAAGAAAGTCTAGGACATCAAAAGTATTCCTTGAGATGGTCAGATACTACAGAAGATTTATTTGGGACTTCGCCCAAATAGCTGAGCTTTTTTTCATTTATTAAAGGATCTGAAAAAAGGATTCGTATGGAATGAAGAGGCCCAGGACTCCTTTGATGAGTTATGCCGGTATTTGATAGATTCGCCAATTATGAAATATCCAAATTTCAATTGGGAGTTTATCATTCAAACTGATGCTTTGTTAACAGCAATCGGTGCCATACTGAGACAAGTAGATGAACTTGGGGATGAGCATCTGGTGGCATATGTGAGCTGGACACTCTCAGCCGCTAAGAGAAACTACACCATGACTGAGCGTGAATGCCTTGCTGTCATTTACGCATGTAAGCAGTTTCAGGTGTACATCCATGAAACACACTTTAAGCTATTGAAAGACCACTCTTCGCTGCGTTGGCTGCACAATCTAAGAGAACTAGAAAAACTGGCCTGATGGGCGCTTAAGCTTCAGGCTTATGATTATGAGATAGTCCACTAAGTGGGGCTTCTCACCAGAACGTGGATAGATTATTGTGGTTGCCAATGGTACAGTTGGTATACCCGCAGGCGGATGAGAAATTCCAGAGAATGGTTGAAGGAAGAATCAAGGACGAGCCTTGAGAAATCCAAGGTGCGCCTCAAAGAGTGATGGAAAACACTGAGACTATGGGTAGACAAGTATTCAAGATGATCAATGGGAAGTGGCTATTATTCCCAAAACTGTCAGAAAGAGCACAATAGTACAAGCAGCTCACAAGGTTGTCAGGCACAGAGGCCTGAGAAAAACAACTGACCATATTCACCAGTATTATTACTGGGAATCGATTAACTACAATGTCACGGATTATCTGGCTTGTTGCATGGAAAGCCATATGCATAAACCACACAAGAATACAACTGGATACCGACTGGTCTGACCTAGATTTTCCTGGCACAAGGTGTCCATTGATGTGATGGGACCGCTGGCAATGAGCACAGGGGGAGTCAAGTACATCATAGTAGCCATTGACCATCTGATGAGATGGGTCAAACAAAAACCCTAACCAGAGTTGATGCTACCAGTACCGCGAGATTCATCCTGGATCAAGTAGTATACCAGCATAGATGTCCGCAAGTCCTACTGAGTGACAATGGGAACAACTTCACGTCTCATATGATCCCAAGGATAAACGAAATAATGGGGATCCGAGGGGTCATGTCAGTACCATACTAGCTGGAGATGAACAGACTGGTAGAATGGGTCAATGGGACGCTGGCCACGATGCTAAGGAAGCTAGTTGCAGGGAGAACTTCCGCGTTGGGAACATACCTGATTTCGGTGACGTTCATCTACAACGTTAGTCATCATACAGCAACGGGAAAGACACCGTTTGAATTACTATATGGGAGGAAGGCCGCGTTGCCACCGATATTATATTCAGTAGTGGAGCCTACTTCAGGGATGAGTACTGAGTAATACTTGAACTGACTGACGAGTATCCTGATTAATATACAATCGCAAGCATTTGATACAACCTTGAAGAAAAGGATATGAGTAAAATTGACAGATGACAAGAACTGACTGGCATTAGAAGAATATCAAATAGGGGAAAGAGTCGCCTATTGCAATACAAATGGTTTTGGATGAAGAAACAAATTAGATGTGTTGTGGTTGGGTCCAATTTGAAGTAATTGCCAAGATGGTAACTGATGCTTACTCCATCAAGAATCTCTTGGATAGAAGAGTTGTGAAATGAGTCCACACTAAGTATCTAAAGTGATGGATTGATGAAAAAATAAAAGAGTTCCTGAAGGACCGATGAACCATTAAGTTGGTCACGTCCTGATGATTAGGCCAAGTCCAAAAAGGACCTCTGAACCAATCTAGATGGTTAAATCCGAAAAAAAGGACCTCTGAACCATGGAAAACTGGTAGGTTTAAGTACCCAGGACCCAGTTTGGGGGAAAAGATGGACCTCTGAATCAAAACAAGGTCAAGTCCCATAGGAAAAAGAGAGAATAAAGATAAAATATCGATAAAAGATATTGGAAAAAAGAGATTTTTAAATGTATAGATAAAAAAGCCGATATATTTTTAAAATTTTTATTGGTCATCCTCAGTATGGGGATGATTCCATATATGTCGTCTCTTGGGGGAGGGAGGATGGATCGCGGTAGGAAGAAACAGCCCATCAAAATTGATATGCAATCAGACACTTGCAAGGGCGAGACCTACATGAAACCACATTCATTGAGCGGATGCCGAGCCCTGAGAAAATGCAACTAGGGGAAGGGAAGTTAAAAATTTTAGAAGATGCCAATCGTAAAACCCTGAAGCAGGGAGGAAAACAGCGATAGAGAAAGAGGCAATTGGCAAATAACCCTGAGTAATCCCAATAAGGCACTGGAGCTGGAAGATTTGTCTTGAGCGCCTACCAACAGGCTTCATCAAGGAAACTGGACATGTGAGCCAGCAGCGAAGAAGGAATACTCAACGGGGATTGTTAAATTATGCTTAATTAATGCAATCAGCGGAAGATAGTGATGGGAAGCTTTGGAGAAGAGGTAGTTGTGCAGAGAGCGGATTGCATCCTGCAAACGGAGACTAGAGGCTTCATGGAAGCTAAAGCTGAATGACCGGTGGAAACCAGGCAAGGCTAGAAGCTTCATCGACCAACTTTGAAGAACTTGGCCAGCAAAGTGAAGAGCATAAGCGGCAGTATCCCAATCTAGAAGGTTATCCAGATCAGAGGGATCAAATCTAATGTCAAAGCCTCAGTGACTTAGGCCCAGAGTTCAGCGTAGGGAGCTCAAAGTGTATGCTGTTCCCAATTGAGAGCTCAGAAACCAGTACAGCAGGTTTGTAGAATTGACTGAGTCAGAAGAGGAACTCAGGGAGCAAGTACAACCCTGCTAGGAACGAACAATACAGAGCGACCGGCATAATCTCCAGAGCATTGACAAAGATCTTTAGAGCATCAGCAAAAGGAGCTGAATCCAGGAGGGTTTCAAAGTCCAACTATGAAATTGACTGCAAGGGAAGAGTCAGCTGAGAGTTATTCAAAACGATGGCCAGCCTGGTTTTGGAGGGATTAGTTACCATCTCTGATAATTTGATGGAAGGACTAGCCGCTTGTGCCAGACTAGGAGTATGAGTCCTGGAAGGACCATAGAAGAGGTTCCGTTGAGCATCTTGACTCATCTGCTGGAAGAGACGGAGGTCTGGATCAGACAGAATATTGAGGTGCTGCTGGTAGTGAGATTTGGAATTCAACATATGAGCTGGATGAGAGGGGGATGTTAGACTTATATAAAGGGTGACATTATGCACTCTATAATCTTTTAGGCTCCAATTTCAGGGAAATTACTCTCAAATTTAATGAGATAAGCTTTCCGAGGTAAGAATTAGGGATGACTTACAGCCAAGAAGTTATGAGCAAGATAACGAGGGAGAATAGAACTAAGTATTCTTAATCAAGCCGCAAAATGAACATCGATGGCAAGAGTCTCCTGTCTAGAATGAGGAGAAAATCAGGAAATCAAGGACGCCAGACCAAGAATCCTAAATATGACAGCGGGTCATATACCCTGATGGAGGGGGGAAACCAGATCCTGGGACTAATATCATCACAAGTAAATTGATCAGCCCAGCATGACAGAAGGTCATGGGGACCACGCTCTGAGTAGGCGGTAGTGAGGAGGAAGAGGAAGAACGCTGTATGCCGAAAGTCATCCCAAGCAGCGTTGAGTATTGACGAGTGTACTCTGCTTTAACCAATGAAGTATTCAACCAAGTGTCCAAAGTGGTGTTCTCATGCCCCGGTCCTTTTCTCGCTGGAAATCTAGGCAAGAGGGGGATGTGTTGGGATTTTTGCCCATATTCCCAGCCTGCTAGATTACCTGGTATTGCTATGGGAAAATTCCCTAAGGCAAAGTGAATCAGAAATCAGTTGGCCCAAGTTTCAGAGGTACTATGTTTGGGGAATTTAGATATTCGCCTGGTCATATCCGTTGGGGATCAATCTGGATGAATACTTAAGATCTCATCAGGCAGAGTTGCCACGAAATAGGGGCATCTGATAGTGATTAACTATCAGGTGTACCAATTTGGGACTGGTCATGTTTCATCACTGACTGATTGGGAATAAGTAAGTTGCAAGGTGAGTGATGCCGCCTGCAACTAATAAATTGATTGGTTGGTGAGTGACCTGCCATAATGGGTAATAAGTCCCATTACCTAATCAAGTCATCAGCCAATTATGGTTGGTTTGCTTGGATCAAGAGGAAAATGTTAGGGACACAAATTCTGACTCTTTCCGCTTGAGGTCTTGAGGATGTTCAATGACGGAATCCTAGCCAGGATGAGGAAGACCATCACTGCTGAGATGAGGAAGGGTGATTTAACGGCAACAGCTGCTGTTTCATCAAAGAGGTGTCAAAGCAAGGGTTAGATAGCTGAATCCCCCACCATATAATTCCCTATAATTTACTATAATAAAAAACATTACCTATGACAACATCATTATTATTATTGATTCAGTGTATAGTTAGACTATAAGCTTCTATTGTGTTGTTCTATCTCAAGGATATTATTGCAGAAGGCAATAATTGGAAGACTCTCAGAGAGAAGAGTAGAGATCCGAGAAGGGATCTAGAGACAATGGGAACCACAATCAGGGATAGCTGCTGACTGTGTGTTGGGCTAAAAGAAACTGTCACCAGGGTATCTGGATGAAGATTGGGTGGACAGGAATATAGGGAACGAATCCCTATGAGTATGACTTATAGAGTATTTAATCAGAAGTACTGGCTTAAGCGTTGGGCCTAATAATAGTTCAAACTCAACATTGGATAATAGTCTCCATACTATTATAATATAATACATTCTATACAACGTGAAGTGCACAAGGAAATCGAACCTGTGCAGTAAAAAGGTTACTGGGTTTATGACCAATAATCAATACTTTAGTAAATTTTTACATAAAGTAAGATTGTGAGTTTCATTTATTAGTTCAACTTTGAAATTTGCCCATGTTTCATTGGATCCAAAATTAATGAAGTTGCGAATTTTGGATTTGTGGGCCTCATATTTGACCCATTCAGATATTTTGAGCAATTTTATGTTTCCCAGGTGTAGCTTCCTCCAGGTTGACGCCTGTGTGGGAGTTCAGGTTAGAAAAAGCTGCACTGAAATGAGTCAGTGGTCAGAGAAATTAATCTTTTTTGTTGAGAAGTTGGAGATGTTTGAGCGGTCAGTTTTCAGGGTGAGGATGAAGTCAATGCAGCTTATCAAGATGATCATTCCCTCATGTATGTTGGGGCGGGTCATGTGGGGGAGGAGTGATGACCCAGGGGGGATGGTATTGTGTAGGCCAAGGGATGCCTTCATTGCACAGAATTCAATGGGCCTTGGGTAGTATCCCCTGAGGTTAGACCATCAATCCATGTTGCGGTTAGCCCAGCAGTTGAAGTCGCCCAACAGAATGATATCTAGTGGGAGGGTGAGTGTTGGGATGGTTTTGAGGAATTGTTTCCTCTTGCTTGAAGTTCATGGAGCACAGATGTATGCTATTGAGATTGTGTCCTCTTGGCATGTGATTATTGCTACCAGGATGCAGCCATGCAGATATGAAGAGGTGTTAGTGATTTTTAATTTTTTGTTATTGTGGATGACTTCAGAGTGGGACATCCATATCAATAGGGATGATGAGACCCTGGCTGACCAACTCCCTCTTCCTCCTGTAGACAGTGGGTTTCTTATATGGCCAAGATGTCTATAGGGGGTTTTTTGCAGGAATTCCAGCTTTTTGGCTTGGGACGCTTGAGCCCTGGCTTGTCATGTGAACATGACATAATAGTGGGGACCAACCACAAAGATAAGGCTGGGCGCTTGGAGGCCCAAAAGGTGAAGTTACAGGGCCTCCCAGACCTGAAGCACACCCTAGACCAGCGCTGGGTAAGGGAAAAATATGCCCAGGTTGGTCCTAGTGGGGTGCCAAGTGCCCAGCCCTTGACGTCAAGCCAGGTGTTAAAAAGAACGATTTACTGGATAAATGAGGATGGTTCAATTCAGTTAGTCAAGGAGCGGGGTTTCAAAACCTGTTCTATTTTTGAAATAACGCGCTCAGGTTGAATCCAACTTCAATCAATCACTTGAGGGAAATCAGTTTCAGCATATTCCATCAACGCTGATGGCAGTATCACCCTATTGGTGAGTTGGTGCTTGGGCCCACTGCGGCATTAACCCTTTTTCCCTGGTCAAGTTTAAATACATTTTCCCCAACCAACTGTCCTTGTTGGTTGACTCCCAAATAAACTTATACCCCATTTTAAGTTATTTTTATTTTATGACATTCCAAATGCTCCTGTGCACGAACCTTTTTGAGGAGGTCTCACGTTCCATTACGCGTGCCATTGCAAGTACCATGCTGCTCTCCCCTCATGCACCAATTGTCTGCCCAGAATCCCTCCAACCTGGGACGCCTAACCCCATCCTATATGTGCGCCGCGTCGCCCTTATATGGGTTTTAAAATATAATTCGCAATTTTATGCCTAAGCGGTTATTGCTCCAGAACCCTCTGCTAGGCTCTAATCACTCTGGCACTAATGGCTAGTTCCTTGGCGTTGGCCTGGTGCACCGCGCACTGCCACGCTGGGAACAGGAGAGTTATAGACACTCTCCTTACATGGCTCCTACAATGTTTAACATCCATATTGACACTGAGGTGCCTGCGGCGCCTCAGGAGCGGTTGGGTGGGCCTCCCAGCCCAAACCCAGCGCACCATTGCTTGAGCTTGCTCCATGTCATTGGGCCTGTCCACTCTGTGTCATCATCTGAACCCTTACCCTGTGCTGATTTCATGTGAGACTTGCAGTTTTAGGGTTTGAGTCAGATTTTCCCGCTCATGAGTCATATTGTTCAGTGTGATGTAATAATTGTTTTCTGTGGTTGCTGGGTTTGAATTGTAGATGTGGGTTCTGCATTTTCACCCATAATGGAGCTGAATTTTTCTGCTAAGTTTGCTTGATTGATACTAATTGGTGATTCAGTCAAATTAATGAGAAAATTCTCAGACTGGGCATTCTGCTCTAATTGGTTGGCTCAGTTGATTTCTTCTATGTCTTCCTGAATCTAGCTGGGGTCAATGGAGGAGGCTGTGAGTGATGTAGCCTTAGCTGCTGCCCGATTGCAGGCCTTCTGTACCATTTTGCATATTTTGGGTGATACTGGGTCTATGAGAATGTATTACCCATCCTTTCCCCAGAGGAAGGCGTATTTTGGTGTTGAATATTTTAATGAAGTGTTCATCATCTTAATCCCTGGCTTCATTGCAGAAGTCTGGGGCCAATATGCCCTCCTTCATGGGGCCTGTGTGTACCTTGTGCCCCAATGCACTGCAGTTATTGCAGATAGGCGGTGCACTTTCTGGTGTGATGCGGAATATCTTTGACACTTCCCTGTCCTGGAGGTAAAACACCACTGTGCGTGGGATTTTTGTGAGGTCCTCAGCCACCTTAGGGAACAGGTTGATCACAGCAGTTGCCTTTCCTGTGCACAGGTTCAGCATCAAGTGAAACCGATGTAATTTGAATTTTTTAATTTCTCCATAGCTGGCAAGTCCATCTTGGAGCTCTTCCTCAATTACCTTGTGGGGAAGGTTAGTAGGAGCAAGTCAAAGGTGATGAACAAAGTGTTCGCTTTGTTCCATCTGGTGCACATGGTGTGCACAATTCGTTTTCCCTTGGGGAGGGAGATTTCACTGCAGACTTTTGCGGTGGTGACTGTATCTTCTTCAGTTTAGAAGCCCATATTAATCCAGCTGCGGTGGATGGTATGGGTGGTAATGTACACTGCATGGGGAAAGGGGAGGCCTGTGCCTCGCCCACTTTCTCCCACAGAGTTAGAGAATCAACTCCTAGGAAAAGTTGGAGCACGTGATTTACTTTTGATAGGGGTTGGGCATACTGGTTTTTCCATGTACAAGTTTTGTTTAGTGGTGAACTCCAAAAACCCAGACGATGTCT
Source organism: Massospora cicadina (assembly GCA_022478985.1). Classification (NCBI taxonomy): domain Eukaryota; kingdom Fungi; phylum Entomophthoromycota; class Entomophthoromycetes; order Entomophthorales; family Entomophthoraceae; genus Massospora; species Massospora cicadina. Next base: position 22,720 of record JAKSZP010004322.1, on the reverse strand, counting down.
GAGTTTGTGGTTTCTTGGTGGCATTGGTTCCCAGTCCCCCTTCAGGGTGTTTCTTGCCTTTTGGCACACCATTTGCCCATTTCATGATACAGCTTTCACCAAATTTAATTGTGATTTGTTTTTATCGCCCATATATCCTGTGTGATTATCAAATTTTGCTGTTTGAATTATGTTTTAGTAACTAATGCTATCATTACAGGAAAGAAAAGCAACTAGGCTTAAATTTAGTCATAATAGGAGTGGAAAGAATGTTGGTAGGAACTGAAAAAGGCTCAACAATTGGATTCTGAGTAGTCATGAGGTGCCTGTTGGTCCAAGTATCACCTTATTACTTCTAGATTCTCTTGAAACTTCATCCCAATGGGGGTAAGAGAGATAATTGTGGTTTAAAGGGAAACTTGCTCCTTAAGACTTGAATTTTGGTACATGATATAGCAGCTGACTTTCAAAGTCACTCAAATTGAGTTTCTAAACATTGACAGGTTTGTTTTAGCTGGGTGATGTTGCTACCAGTGAGCTTGGCAAATGCTCTAAATTAATTATTTTTTCTAACAAGGTATCAAATAAAAACTCTATTATTAAGAGAGACTCCATTTACATGGAGCTTGCATCCCTGAGCACGTTTATTATTTGATTTTGCAAGGCTTTGAGCGCTGTTAGGAAGTCTTGTTTCCAGGAGTCATTAGAGATTTTCAGAAGCTGGTACCAAGGAACTGGATGGCCCTTAGGGTTTACAGAGACTTTAAGTCCTTTAGTCCCATAGGCGCTATTGCAGGAGGCTAACCCCTGGTAACGCTGCTGGAGTGACCAAATAAGTCTTAAATCTGATTGAGACATTGGCTCCAAGTGGTCTTGAGGAGTTGTACATATTAATGAAGTTGGTCTTCAAGGTAACCCCTAAGATTCCACTATCTAGAATAGCAAATCGGCCACAAGCCTCATTTTTTAATTGAATGTTTTTTTGCAATGGCTTTCCAATAGTTGTGAACAAAGAATGAGGTAGTATTATAAAAGTCAATAATACTTGAATTTAGGGTCTGATAGAGGCATAGTTATTGAGCTACTTTTATAATGATGTAACCAAACTATATATAAAATGTGGTGTATAACTGAATGGATGAAGCTTCAGATATAGCGTTCAGTACCCAAAGCCAGTTTCCCTGAGGGTAGTAGAGCTGAGGTATATAAATCTTGCATCAAGGATAGCACCAAGTAGGCTCAGGAATGACTAGAGAAGCCTTCAACAGAGAAGATGACACTCAATAATTGTTAAAAATATTGTTAATGTTATCATATTGGTGCTGATAATGATCTCAATAAATGGAAGGTAAGATGAATTGGAAGGTGGCACAAAATTCTAAGCTTTCAGGATGTAGGGACTACTTTGTACTGAGATGTGTTGATCCAATGAGTTATGCTTCTTGACCAGTCAGCGGGTTAGCCTTCTTGATTACTGAATCTCAAATCTTGTGATAGACGTTTTCACTGATAAGCTCAGCAACCTGTAGTGAACACTACTTATGTCGTCTTAAAAGTTTTCTTAACAGTAGATAAGGTTCAAAATGGGTCTTGAAGCTATAAAACTAGAGTAGAGGTCAATGAAGACAAAAAATTGAAGTGAATAAACTACTTTTTATTGAGGTAAATGTATTTGATAATTATAGAGAGAGTGGGGGCATGATGCCAAGAGAACCTTCATGACACTATGCATAGTATCTTTTATTTCATTCCAGATTGAATGACTAGCTGACGTCTTCATTGTTCATCAACGTCATCCTCATAACCACATTGTTGGGAGTCATGCCATTTGAGATTTGGGAAGCTTAGGTGCAATTCTAAAAAACATCTCCATTATTTCATGTGCGCGTTATGCTTCTTGATCAAATATCCCATAAGTGCTTTCAGGGACAAGTCTTGATCATAAGGACTTTTGAGTTGACTTATTGGGGCTCAATTCAGGAGTAAAGACCTTAACTCATTTTTATCTCAAATACTGACAATACATCAATACTAATTGCGAAACAGATGATATAAAGTAAATTTTAATTTTCTAAACCCTTATATGACTCTTACATTTAGTATTTTACTAATACTTTTAATCTTACAATTATTGTACCAATTGAAAACAAGAACTTTTAGGAAAAGTGCGTACAAGAGAAAACTGGCCTGTGAATGTGGATACTTCATCAACCACAATAATGGCTCAGATTAGTGAGAGGCGCCTATCTAGTGGGGTTTGGGTGATGTTGAGTGAAGAAGGGCCGTTAAATACTGGGGACTAGTGAGATTGAAGGGGGTTACCTGAAAGGTTAGAGGTACCATATGAGGAAATTGGGGTATAGTTGTCACCTAAGAATCTCCTTCCACTGGACAATAAGCTAGACATTTACATGGCCTCAACTTTACCATAACAGAGCCCAAATCTCACTTATTACTATATATATAAAATAAAAACAGAGTAATGTGTAAAAGATTATTACCAGAAATAACAAGACAAATAAACCAGCACCCTACTGTTATCAGGGTGCTGTTTTTTTGTTTGACATATTAGGAGGCTTAGACAAACAATGATGTCCCAAATTGAGATAATTGAATTCTAAAAAACTTGGGTGGGAATTTGAACAGCATTTTTGAAAAATGGGTTAGAATTGACAATAATCAAATTTACTGTTTCAAAAGATTTTGATCTCCATTATGAGCATATAATTTCACTCTGGCGTTACCTGAACTTGATTTCATAAAATCCTGCCAATCACCTTTTCCATTTGTGATAGGGAATATGCTTTTAGTAAAATTTCTCACCTATGGATAACTCATTTCTAAAATTTCTTAAATTTGAGAGCTTCCTGTTGGGGCCCATTGTTGGGGGAGGAATTAAACCTTTTGCAACGATCCTCTGATAAACATTCTTAGAATCTGTGCAAAACTAACTGATAGTTTGCAGGTATTTCTCTGTAGTTTCAGAGTTGAAAGATGGTTTGGTCCTGACCATTGCGCTGAGTGTGGAAAGCGCAAATGAGGTGGAATAGCTGCTAACTATCTCTCATCTAGTTAAGTCCTAGATCAGCAAGTTGAGCCAAATTGGGATATCCTTAGGGCTGACCCTCTTCTTGGTTCTGATGGGGTTAAATGTTCTATACAGCTTGTTAGATGAGTCCTGGAACCTTACATCATTATTTCCTATAATTACTGGGTTCACGACCCCCCAGGGCCTAATCTAAAGCATAGTTTTTATGTAGAATTAGTAAATTTGAGGTCAATGATAGCAGGCATCTTAGTAAGGGAGGATTGGGTGCTTTGGTGTTTTTTGTCTGAAAATCATCGATCAGATCCTGGCAGTTAAAGCAATATTTGGAAGGAACTACCTGTTCTCTTATTCGGGGTACCTTTCCAGGACACTAAATATTGTACCTTGCGCCTAACATGTCAAGAGTCCAAGATCTTTTCAAACTCAAATTTTGGGCTTCTTCACCATTATAGGCTCAAACCTCACTGGCTTCAAGCCTTTGAATGGGGATAGGAATGATGCATGAAAGGTGATGTAAATTTTTACTGGGGCAATTCCACATGTTAGGGTCTATGTTCAAACCCTTGGATATGAGCAAGGGACATTTTTGGTTGTAGGCCAGCCTACAGCATGGTACCTTGAGGTACAAATTCTTAGTTTCAACCATAACCAAATCACCTACTTGAGAGTCCAAGGCTGCACGGAGTTTTTTTGTCATCAAAACGCTTAGCATATTAGTAGTATGACCAGCTATTGCCGGACCTAGAGCACCTTCTGGATTTTCTTAAAAAAGGTGTTGACTTCTGGAATAATGCTAAGGATTTGGAGTTCAATAGTGAAAGCAGCATTGTAACACAAGTTGGCGTAAATGGGTGACACTACAATGATGCACATAGGGAGGTACATTATTAAACTAGGCCAAAGGTATCTCTGCTGCCTAAGTGTCCTGCGAGGCGGTGGCATAACATTTTAGATACCGCTTTAATGACTAATTTGTTCATTCTGGTTGGCCATCAGATTGAGGGAGGTATGATGATATACAGGGCTTGATCTTCAGAATGCTTCACAATGCCTCACAGAAATCCAAGGTAAGCTGAGGTTCTTTATCACTGATTACACCATGGGACAATCCAAAATAAAAAATGAAACAAAAACAGCCGCTTTATTTTTTTTTGTAATGGTTGTCAAGCATGGAATGAAATAGCATATTTTGTGAAGCAATCTATAAATATCATGACCACATCTTACCCCTGTGACATTGGCAAACTTAAAATGAAATCTATTAGAATGAGGTCCATGGCCCTTCTACTTTTTGGAGAAGGTAAAGAATATCATATCGCCCTGTTCTGTACAGCTTGTAAAGAGCACACATAAGACAGCCTTCTATCCAAGTAGGGACATCCTTCACAAGGCCATTTCAATCAACCCAGCTTTTTGTAAATTTAATTCATTTTTTCACACCAGATGTCCCATGATAGGGGACTATAATGCTCCCTTATGCCGTGGAAATGCAAGGGAAGATGGAACCCACACTTTATTGTATAAATATGTCACCTATTCTTTTCAAAATACCATCTGGATGGTCCTTACCCACATCGATCTTTTCCAGGAGATTAAGGCCCTTAAGGTCTGATTATTGGGATGTTAAAACAGCATCAAGAAGGGAGTCATACTCTGTTAGGAGTGCCAGGACTTAATTGAAAAGAATGATCTACACTACTGGGTCACATGAGGGATCTGAGGTAATGGTGTATTGAAAATAAAGGATTTGTATTTAGGCTTTGAGGTGGGGGAAGCCACAGCTGCAATAGTTGGTGGTGAGGAATTCATGATCAGTTTGGAAGGAATTACTGCGATCAAGTATTAGTTTGTAAAAAAAGTAGGGCCTGTTAGAAGATTGCAGCTCAGGATATTGGTAGAATATGGGTAGTCCTTTGACAAACTTATATTTTTATAGTTGAAGCTTAGAAAATCACATTGGCCTAGCTTGCCTGTGAGCTAATTAAGGTGCTTGCAATATTGTGCAAGAGAATTATTATACATGCGCACACCAACTGGATGTTTAGCGCCCTTTAAAAGATACACCAATGCATCAATGAGTAAGAAACTGAAGCCAAATCTTTATCTTAGATATCTAAGAACGCTCAGTTAAGCTAAAATTTCATCAAGATTGGCCATTGGATGTACTCGCCCCTCATGTTCTTGTAGAAGGACAGCACCAACCGATGTGCCTGAGGCGTCACACGCCACAATAAAGGGCTTATCCATATAAGCATGACGCAAAACATGAGTGATAGTAGAAACTTCTTTTATTTTTTGAATTCTTGTTGGCACTCTGGGGTTAAAACAAATAATGCTTTTTTGCCAGTGAGGGTGTGTAATTGAGATTCTTGACAAAATTAACTTGTGAAATTTCTATAAATGTGACAGGCACAAGGAAGCTATACAGTTTCTTCTGTGTCAAAAGAGTAGGCCAAGAGCGAATGGCATTCAGTTTTAAAGGCGTAGTAGCATGACCATCCTTCAGCACCAGGTTCCATGGAACTGCATTTTATCCTTTCAAAAACCACATTTATGCAGCTTTGCAACTAACGAATCCTTATATAGGGCCGCCACCACAGCTAGAAATCCTTAGCGCGTTGCTCTGCATCATGGGATTAGATCAAAATATCACTACTTAGGCAATTGCGCATGAAAACCTGTGATCCCCCAGGGCGTCACAAATGCAGCGCTGGAAAAAAGCTAACGCTTTTTTAAACCAAAGGTCATGACCTTAGAAGAGCAAATTCCATACTGCGTCCATATGGAAGTCAGCCATTCCTGACCAGACTTCATTTGCACTTGATGAAATGTGTTAACCAAGTCAAGTTTAGAAAATACCTTTGACTTTGATATGGCTTTGAAAATGGCTAATTTTAAGGGAAGGGGATATGGATCTGGGACAATGACATTGTTTAGGTGTCAGTAGTCTTCACAGGGTCTCAGAGTGCCATCTATTTTCAGTGCAAATACTACCAATGATGACACAGGATAGGATTTCTTGATCATCTACCCCTTCTTTGGCATGTCATCCATACAGGATTTTAACGCCTGGTCTTCCTCAGCTGTATACTATATAAAAGGGAAATTGATCTCAATAAGATCAACTATCAGCCTAAACCCATATTAAAATAGATTGACTGGGCAGCTGCTTAGCGCCTTCTACATTAAAACTGACTTGAAGGGAACAAAGGTATGAGGATAATTAGGTAACTTGGGCAATACATTGGTAGAAAAGTATTCCACTGTTGCCGCCACAGCATCTCCTGTTGCCAATGTGGGGAGGTGGGAAATTTTTCTTGAAGGGGAATTAGAGGTAAATGATAGCATGTTTTGCGCCAAGTCAATACTCACTGACTGTAGGCGCCACCATTCAGCCCTATAATCACAATGTATAATAACTCTGGTATTACTGCGAAGTTTTTAAAAACTTATACTCATGGACAATATATTCAGTGGTTTGTTCAGGGGATGGATGAGCATTGAGGTTTTAGATGCCCTCATAACTTGTAAACCAGGGGTAATACCATAATCCACCTCCTTCACAGCTTTCAAGTCAATGTAATTCTCTATAAATCCAGTGTTCACAAGGGCAGTTACGTGACCTTATGCTATCTTACTGTAATATGTATAGGGAACAAGAAATAATAGTGGTCAAATTCTAATAAACTAATTGAGGGATAAAAGGTGGGATCTAATTTCTTAGCCTTAAGACGCTTCCACATCTTGATGTATCTTTTTATAAATTAGGTGGGCGTAGCAGCAGCCTGAGCATATAATATAAACATAATAAGGTCTTTTAAAGTCTTGCAAGGGCCAAACATCACAGAAACCCTTATACATTAGGTTGACCCAGTGCTGTTCCTCAACCTGGTAACTATAGAGATCTAATAAAGGGAAATTTATGGATCCTCAGGGTCTAGATGGATTGCACACATTCCTAAATGGCTATCAGGCTTCGCCTTAGTTTAAGTGAATCCTCAACTAAGGGTTACAATTCAGTAATCACTAAATTGATGTAAAAATTACTATTATCTCTATTTATATTAGTTATCTTAAATTTATTCTTTTATTTGGCCTAAGGACTGAAATCACTAGTAATATAAGATTTTTTAAGAGCTAAGAGATTTACTAAGCGAGCTTTTCTTTCCCATAACAATCACTTTAATTACTATGGCTCAATTTGAACAGCAATTTTGATAATCACACAGGAGAGATGGGCGATTTTAATAAATCTAATACAACCTGGGCCAGCGTCGCATCAAGGGGTGCGCAAAACGGTGCACCCAAGGGCAAGAAACGCCCTGGAGGGGGACCAGGAACCCAAGCCGCCAAGAAACCACAAACTCAGGCACCATCCAGGTTTATGGTATTTACTATAAAACAAGATCAATACATATACATCCAATGTAACCAACCCCTTTCAAAGGTGGAACTTGGGCTCCGACTCTTCCTTGGGGATGAGTCCCCAACCCTGTAGGAGAAAACATCTGAGGCACAGCCCTCCATTTTCCCCCACGCGGTATATGTCGCCACCAACAACATGGGCTGTGGCTAGATCGATATTAGTTTTGAAACAGCCAAAGAAGCAGATGCTGCAGCAAAAGTCTGCGTCAAAATTACCCTTCCCAAGGGCAAAAGAATAGTGCACACTTTTGCGCACCAGATGGAACAAAGCGAAAACTTTGTTCATCTCCTTTAACTCACTCCCTACCAACCTTCCCAGTAAGGTAATCGAGGAGGAGATCCACAAAGGGCTTGTAGCCTATGAAGAAATTATGCAACTCAAATTACAACGATTTCGCCTGATGCCAACCCTGTGCACAGGCAAAGCTATCGCTGTGATCAACCCATTCCCCAAAGTGGAAGATGACTTATCAAGAATCCCCCACACAGCAGAGCTTCACTTTGCAGGTGGGGGACAGTCATCTGCATTCCAAATCACACCAGAACGTGCACCGCATATATGCAACCACTGCAGCTCATTGGGACACAAGGAACATGCATGCCCCATGAAGGAGGGCTTAATGGAAGCAGACTATTGTGAGGAAGCCATGGACAAGAGTAACAAAAACTTCTCCAGAATGACTGATGGCCAACACCCATTCCGCTGGGGTGAAGATGAGCTTTACTCCATCGTGGACCCAGTTACACATAAACAACGCAAAGCGGCACAAAAATCCCACAAGCGGTCAGCGGCCAAGGCGGCATTGAATGTGGAATCATCCATCAACCCCGGACAAATTCAAGAGGAAATTTTGGATATACACTGAGCCAACCAACTAGAACAATATTCCAAGGTAAAAAATTTCACAGCAACTTGAATGAGTCACCAAGTGACATCAATCATGCAAACTTTGAGGAACAATTCAGCTGCAATATGGGCGAAAATGTGGTGCACAATTCTAAAAATTTAAACCCAAATAACAGAACCCAATCAGCACCCTGCATTGAACCATCATGAGACACGTGCAGGAAAAGGTAATGCAAATTCCAAAAACCACAATTACCGCGAAAAATTGGGTCAGATCAAGGTAACTGACATTGTCACTGAGAGAGTTAGAGTACAGACACAGAGCATGGCCAAAATGAGCTGCGGTGGGTTAGGGCCAAGGGCCCTCCCAACTGATCCTGAGGTGCCGCGGGCACCTCAGTGTCAATAGGGATGCTAAACATCGCGGGAGCCAGGGCTCAAACGTCTCAAGCCAAAAAGCTGGACTTCCTGCAAAAACCCCTTGTAGACATCTTGGCCATCCAAGAAACCCACTGTTTACAAGGAGAAGAAGATCCTGGTCAGCCAGGGTCTCACCATCACAATCAGTATGTACATCTCACTGTGGGGTGATCATCTAAAATAACAAAAAATTAAAAATTACAAACTCCTTGTCACCTTCACAGCCGCATCCTGATAGCAACAATCACATGCCAAGAGGAAACAATCTAGATAGCATGCATCTATGCACCATGCACCGCAGCTGGGAGAAAACAATTTCTAAAACCGTTCCAACACTCACCCTCCCATCAGATACCATCCTGTTGGGTGACTTTAACTGCAGGGATAACCCCGAGATAGACCAATGGCCTAACACCAGGGGATACCCACTGGGACACATCAACTTCTGCACAATGAAGGCATCCCTTGGCCTACAGGATGCCCTCCCCCCAGGATCACCACTCTTTCCCCACATGACACAGCCCAACATATGCGAGGGAGCACTCATATCAATGAGCCGCATTGATCACATCCTTGTTCTGCAATCCTAATGATCAAGAATCTCCAAATTTACAACAAAAAAGTCAATTTTTCTGACCACCGACTTGTTTTAGTGCAGCTATTGCCAACCTGAACCCATGCACAGGTGTCGCCCTGGAGAAAGCTACACCCAGAAAACATAAAATTACCCAAAATATCTGACTGGGTTGAACATGAGGCCACGAACCCAGAATTCACAGCCCCATTCACTTTGGATCCCATTATAACCTGGCAAATTTCAAAAAGGAACTAATCAACAAAACCCAACATTTGCATCACATAAGTACACCGCTGACACAGCCACAATAAGGTGTACCTTAACAGAACTGGACCACCTTGAGCTAAACACCCAAGATCCAGTTATAGCCCCAACTGGGGACGCAAATGGGCGGAAATATCCGCCCGCCTAAACACCCTCATCTTCAAGCACCAACACAGAATCAAAGTATCGAGCAAAGGTAAGTTCATAAAGGAAGGCGAAACATGTTTGACGTATTTCTTCCACCAATTCCACTCCCACAGCAACCAACCCACATGCACACAAGTCCGCAAGACCAACGGCACCATGGCAACTGACCCTGAGGAGGCCAAGGTGGAAGTACACCATTATTACACCGAATTATACCATGATATACTGACAGACTCTCAAAAAATCAAAGAATTTATAAATATCGCTGGAATACAAAGCACACCGCCAGACTACAATATACTAAATCTAATAACACGAGAGAGCTTTGGGATACAATCCATAGTGCACCACATAGGAAATGCCCAGGGCCTGATGGGATACCCTATGAATTTTACAAAAAATATTTTAAGAAAATTGCCCCCTCCTATTGGCGTCTATGAACCAGTGCTTGCTGGAAACACGCCTCCTACCTGGTGGCCATGAATCATGTCATAACCCTGTATAAGAAGGGTGACAAACTGGACCTGGCCAACTGGCGTCCAATTGCACTTTCTAATACTGATACAAAAATTTTAACAAAAATTTTAGCAGCCAGATTAGACGCAATAGCCTCTAACGTCCTGTCACCCAACCAGTTTGGGTTTATACCAGGGCGCTCAATCTGTAACAACATACACCCTGTTGCAAACATATGTCATTCCAAAGCAACTGGAGCCCTGATTTTCTTAGATCAGGAAAAGACATATGACTGCGTTAGTTGGCCATACCTAAAGAAATGCCTACACGCTTTCAAACTCCCACCTAGATTCATAAAGTGGGCGATGCTCCTTACAGAATCTGAAACTAGGCTGTATGTGGCCCTGGCTTCCTAACTAACAAGATCACACCACACAGAGGGCTCAAACAAGGGGACCCCTCAGCCCACTGCTGTATAATTTCAGTTTTGATCCACTCCTCCGCGTAACTGAATCACGCCTCATGGGCATAACTGCACAAGGACAGCCAGCAGTCAAGATACTGGCCTTTGAGGATGACTGCGTGACAGGTATAGCTAACAACAATGATAACTGACAGCTGGAACGCACCCTAGAGGAATACTCCATGGTGAGCAACACATCGCTCAACAAAAGGAAAACAGAAATCTTTCTCTTTGGTAAGTACACTGAAACTGAGATACAACATCAGAACCTCAAACCCCCATATGAAGAAAAAAACCACTCATATTACCCTTTGCATCACCTCCCACCACCACTCCTGTCCGCCACCTTGGGATATGGCTGGAAACAGGGGGATATGGCAATGAGACAATGGAAAGCAACCTACTACAGCAGGTATCCAACCGCGTCGCCTCCCTCAAGGGAAGATTTTCAGGACTAACAGGGCGAGTAACAGTTGCCAACTCACTCATCCTCTCAATGCTGTGGTACCCTGCCCACACAATCGCCTTCTTACCCACCTTTATAACTTCAATCCATGCGCTCATCCAGAGCTGGCTGTGGCCCTGATCCTATCCTCCCATATGGATGGAAACACTCTTTGGCCCACGCTCAAGCGGGGGCATGGGACTAATAGATTTTGAGAGCCACGCCAACCGCATCCTGGGTACCTGGATAAAGGAAGTCCTTGCCTCAGACCTCCTGCAACAACAATGGTCCAGGGAAGCGAGGACTAACTTCACACAGACGCTCAAATTAACCAACCCACATAGCCCACCAAGACTACTATCATACCTTACTAAACACCCTACTGCAATGGGCCCGCATGGAACCCCCCTCACTTCAAAAGCATCATCCAAACCATCTGCCACATGGTATGGACCGTAGAGAACACTGGCACTGTGCAGGGAAGGGGATGACCCAACCCTCACCTCAAATTAAGAAATCCAGAAAACCACCCCCAGAGAGACATGCTTGCTATGACCCCAATCATTGCTAGAATTGAATACCTAGATTTGTTGGACATCCCCTATGACTTAACCACACAGAAGGCAGTGTGGAGAATGATGTACCACCCACTCCTACAGCTGAGGGTAAGAGCCAACGCCTGGCGCTGTCTGAGAAGGACCTATAGGACGTCGGACCACTTCAATTCCCTCCACACAACCTGCGCAGTATGTGGAGGGGAGGGCTTTCTACATCACCGCCTAGAAACATGCCCCCCAACCAAAGCCATATAGCAGGAAGTCGTGCGCCTGCTTAAGCTCCAGAACGAGCAAGGATTTCTATATCAAAGAGCCTTCTCGCGCTCCAGATTGAGTCACCAATCCCATCTACCCTCCCGCTCCCTAATGATACCCATTGCAATGTGGACAATCCACGCCATTGCCTTAGATGCATTCAAGGGCACGGTCCCAACCATCCATGGGGTTATCAACAGGTTCCACGTCCACTTATTAGAGCACTTCAAAGCCTGGCTCTATGGATATATGAGGCCAAGGCAACAGGCGCTCATAGAATAATGGTTCCCACTTTGGTTCCTCCGCACAGACCCCTTCCTTCACACCTGCTCCATAGTGGGAGAAACCCCCTCAGAGTAGCCCACCAACCCCCCATACCTAGCAGTCCCGCTAGAAACAGGGGTAACCTGAGTACCCCGGGGTGCCCAATTTTATCTATCTTTTTTTTCCACACATATTCGTTAATGTCCGTCTCCTAATTAGCTTGCCTTGGCTAAATAAAAACTAAGCAATTTACTAAACGCTGAGTTTATGACCTAACAAATCCTGGATATATTGCCTTATTAGTGTTTAACTAGCCAATGGTATAGAGAAGGATGACTGAGCCATCTTAATATCTTCTTGATATTAAGTCAAAGTTGTATTTAGTGTTTGACTTCTCTATTTACTCCAAAAACCATCTTATGCCACATCTTATCCTTACTAATTGTTTTCCTAATTATAAGTAATAGAAACCACTTAACTGTGTTATATTATTTTATCTCAGTCCAGTCTTCATAATAAATCTTGTTCTAATCCAACCTTGACCCTGGGCTGTGCCATCACCTCCTATATTCCTGAACATACTTCCACCCTCAAATGTGGTATCACCTATCGCTAATCAAAAGCATGATTTTCCTTTGGTACTTTGTACAGTGATAACATTTTTTTCTAATAAAACTTTTTATAACCTTTATTTACTTTTAGTTTAAAGTATACTTTTCTCAGGCATAAATATCTCCAGCCCTCTGAGAATTGCTAAGAACCCCTGTACCTCTAGAGAAGAGCAAGCCCAAACCCATGTTGTCTGGCCTAGGCACCTCCTAGTAGTTAATCAAGTATCCATACTTTGTTGCTAATATCAAAAAAACCAAAAATGGTGCTTACTAAAGGGAGTGCTCAGAGTTGCCACTGTGAAAAAATCAATCGCCATTTGACAACAATCCTAACTCAATTTTTTACAGCATTGGTTCAGAAAAAACTTGTGAAAGTTCCAAATCCTGACCTTATGATTTACCTTCTCTGGAATTATTTTGTTGCAGTAGTGTGGAAAATAACTTTTTTAAAGATCTGATTGTGTACCAAAACATTTTATTTGTATCTGAACTCCAAGTTAACTTAAACCTTTTATTGACCTGTTAAAAACGCCTGAAGGATTTGAAAGAAAATTTTTTTGAGAAAAAATGACAGCATTATAAACTAAAGTAATTAATGAAGGCCATACCTTATCACAAGGATTAAGAACTATGTTACAAGAAATTGTGAGATGCTAGGAAAAATGAAGCCTGTAGTATCACTCATATCTGACTATTAGACTCTAGGACATGTTTTATGTGATGAAATAACTATAACTAAATATCTTACAGCTTTAAAATAGAATAAAAAATTATCTAAGTTACAACATGTTCTCCAAACTAAAGCTAAAGGTAAGACTAGAAAATTGATTGTCATTGTCAAGTTCCCAGCAATAAGGATCCTGAAATTAATTTACCTACATTAAATAGGGGCTGCCACAATAAATTTTCAATCAGATAGGTAAGCACCTCCACAATTGATGAAAATAACCAAAGGAATGGTTAAGCAGAAGAATCATATTCTGAAAATGAGGCTGAGGATAAGTGCAATGGCTCCCTAAAATTTAGTTGCAAAAATAAAACTCTAAATCTTTTACTAAAAATTGAGTAAGATTCTGCGCCTTAGCTGATGCCTACTTTTAATAAAAAATCTGTCCACTGAACAGGATGCTTTCACACTTACCTTGCTTACCTGTGCTGAAGCTCCTGCTGTTCCAATGACAAAATTGAAAGAGTTACCCCAATGCTTTGGTTCCCTTTTTGTCTCTCCGCGCCAACGCTCCTCACTGTTCTGATGAAGAAATCAAAATAGACAGCCAGAATACCATGGTGCCCTTTTTGTCTCTCCGTGCTGATCTCCTTGATGTTTTGATGACATAATTGAAACATTGAATCTAGATGCCTTGGCACCCTTATCATCTCTTTGTAATGACGCTTTTGCTGTTTCAATGATGGAATTGGATTAACCAACCAAAATGATTCAACGCCCTTTTTTTTGCTCCACATAAATGTTTCTCACTGTTCCAATGACAAAATTGGAACAGACAACCCAAATTCCTTGACATCCTTTTTATTTCCCTGGGCTGAAGCTACTTGCTGCACCAACGACAAAGTAAGAGCCACCAAAACTCAACTTTTGACCTTTTGCGCATTTTTTATATACTTTATTTATAATTTTATTTCTATTAAAATTTTAGGTTTTCCTGTTGGTACAAACAAACTTAATTCTACCTCAACAAAACAGTATAGGTTTAGTATATTGCAACCTGACCACCATTCTGAATTAGTGTGAGGCTATATTTAATACCCCTTGCTTCTGCCAGCACATTAACTAGGCAAAGCATTGAAAATGTTTTTTTTCTGTTCTGACGTTTACCTTTATCTGCTACCCTGACGACTCCCAATCTAAGTTTTTATCTACCAGTTGACGTCATAAACCTTCATCTGTTGAACGATCTCTGCCATCAAGATGAAACCTGATCAAAGATTGCCTTTAACTGTTTCCAAGGAGAGCCTCCATCTAAATGAGATTCTTAATGGATAGCTGAAAAAACCCTTTGGATACCCGCTTCTTTAGAATAAAGCTGGTTAAAGAGAACAAAGTCATATTAGATGATAATAAAAGGATTTGCCATACCACTGACTAGCTACAGATTGAAAGACAGAAATAACCCACATTTTCGCCAAGCCAACGTCTGACCCAAATGCCTTGTTTTATCTCACTCATACTAACTCTGGTAGATTGGAACCATACCAAGGCTAGTTGGCCCTGGCAAAATCATTGTCACTCCAGTCAAGGCTTGGAGGTAGCTATTTCAGGCTTTGACTTAGTTTAAGTGAATCCCCAATTTTAGGGTTACAACTTCATAATAACGTTGATTGACGACAATTTACTATTATTCCTATTAATATCAGGTTAATTTATGTTTGATGTTTTATTGGGCCTAAGGACTGAAATCACTGGTAATTTTTTTAAAAGAGCTAAGCGATATCCCATAATAACTCTGAGTTTTTTGCCCAACAAATTCTGGTTATATTGCCCAGCTATTGCTTTAATAGACAATGATATAGGGAAGGATTTTTGAGCCAACTTAATATCATCTTGATATAAAGTCAAGGTTGTATTTAGAGTTTAAATTCTTTATTCACTCTAATAACCGCCTTATGCCACATCTTATGCCTTACTAATTATTGGTTTCCTAATTGTAGATAATAGAAATCACTTAATTGTGTTAAGATAATTTATCTCAGTCCAGTCCTCATGATAAATCCTTATCTACTCCAACCTTGACCCTGGACTGTGCCATCACCTCTTAAATTCCTAAATCTACTTCCACCCTCACACGTAATATTTGTCTATTTAAGATTTTAAATTTATTGCGGGAAGGCCGACCATGGGATGGACACTTCCGAATATGACTCAGACGAGACAAAACTTAGTACCAGGTGAGGCACCCCAGAGAAGCGATGCTATCTCTTGTTGCCAGCGGGAACGCCACTTATGAGAAGGGGGAGGGAACGTGTGTAGGGGGCGTAGCCACTATTGAGCACGTGTGGAGGAAGGGGTCCATAATATTTGTCTATTACTCATCACAATCCTGATTTTATCTTGGTATTTAAATAGTTCTACCCTTTTTCATAACAAAGTTATTTTATACCCTATATTTACTTCTAGTTTAGTATTAAAATTTCTAGTAAAGAATTACAGCCCTATGAATATTGCTAGGAACCTCTGAACCTCTAGAGGAAGTTAAGTTCTACCTCAAGTTTCTTCCCTAAGCACCTCCAAGTATTTAAATAAGTATCCCTGGTTTGTTGCCAATAGTATCAAAGCCAATAAAGGACATGTGATATATCTCTACAAGTGATCATTTTTAAGCACAAGAAGGTTCCATTTAGAGCAATAGTAATTTCTTAGCACTATGGGAGATGGTATAATAGTCATTTGAGATTATACTAAAGTTATTTTTTCTAGAGAAATTGGACCCAGAATTCTGTACTTGGTCTCATAATTTCTATTTTTTAGGATTTAATTGCTTTTTAAGGAAAAAAGCATGGCAATAGAAAAGTGGTTTGTGCATTTTGGGTACCTCAGCAACCTAAAAAACAGGATTAGAATACTGAGAGGCGCCTTTTAGTGGGGTTGGGTGAGATGGAGTGAAGAAGGGTCGTTGAATACTAGAAACTACTGATAATGAAGGGAATGGATTCTTACAAGATTAGAGTACTGTTTGTGGAAGTTGGGATATGATTGTCACCTAAGAATCCCCCAATGGGGCAATAAGCTAGACCTTCCATGTCCTTCAAATTCACCATGACATAAAACTTATTTTTATATAATTTATATAAAATAATAAATAGGGGTTTGGTTAAAATTAAATTTAGAAATAACAAAACAAATACCCAACACACTAACATTAGCAAAATGCTGGTTTTTAAGGATGGGCAGATGAGGCAAGGCTTAGACAAACAACCAAGTCCCAAAATGGGAGAATCTTTAATTCTATATAACTCATATTGGGATTAACAGCTCTTAGTCAATAATAAGTTACAATTGTTTCAATCAAATTTACTATTTGAAAGGACTCAATCCCAATTCTAAGCATTAAAGTCTCACTATAAAATTACCCATACTTGACTAAATCAAGTCATGTCATTCAATTTTCTTTTTGCATTAGGGAAAATGGAGGTCATGATAAAAAATAAAGGGATAACAAAGGTCAAAAATTTCTTACAATTGAGAGCGCCCCTGTCAGGGCTCTTCTAAAGGAGGGGTTTATCTTATACAATGATCCTTTGATAAACATTCTAATTGTATGCGGTTTAGATGTTTTTCTGCGGGTATTCCTTTGTAGTTTTAGATATGATGGTTGGTTTGGTCCTGGGCATTGCAATGGGGATTAAAAAGGGCAAACGAGGTGGTATAGCTGATAACCATCTCTGATCTTGGGTATGCCCAAGATCAGTAAGTTGGGCCAAAAGGAAAGCTCTAGGGTTGACCCCTTCCTTGATTCTGAAGGGGTACAAGGTTCTATCCAGATTGATAGCTGGGTCCTGGCGACATACAATCACTTTAAATTTTAAATTTTATTTGAGGTGGGCCAGCCTGGGGATGATACCGCACCAATTAGGGAAGTGAAGAAAATGGGAAAGGAGGATAAAACCCAGAAAACCTCCATGCGCAGCGTATGATAGGCCAGGAACTCCATGGACCGCCTTTGCTATTTGCTATCTCAGTTTGGGGCATTGGTGCACAAAACCAACACAGTTAAAATCGTCCCCTACCCAAAGTCCATTACTGGGATTGAACTCAGGAGGAAGTGGTAGAGGGTCCATACTCTACCACTGGGGTATCTCCCTTAGCATATATCACTTTAAAGATGAAAGCCTTCTAATTTAGAAACTTCCAAAAAATTATAAAGGTAAATTAGATGGCAGAAGATAGTGGACATTCCCCATCATCCCTTCTAAGTTTAATAATTGCAACAATTCAAAATCTGACCCTTTCCTTCTAAGTGCAAGTTTGGGAAATCTGCAACCTGTGAATAGTAGCAGCACCCAAGAACAACACTTTTCAATCCCCAAAAGACATGTCTACATATAGGTTAGTACTCACATTTGTGAGGGTACTGGTTTGTTTTTGTTTTATGTATCCTTCTGTTTTTTAATTAAAATTTATCTATATCTATCTTATATTTTGCCTTTTCTTACAAAATATTTTGTGCATCATGGAGCACAACATGGCATTTATATGCGATGCAAAGATGGCTTATCCCTCACCAATTGGAAAATTTTTGGCCATATTCACAAAAAAGTTTTTTTGTTCACTCAGGTGGTATTTTGGAAACTGAGAGTTTGTGACCTGAGCTAACTTGGTCTCCCCTAATTTTTACAGTTTGGCTGCTTCCACCCCAGACTAAAAATATATCAGATTAGCATAGAAAATCTGAAACTATCAATAACTAATCGACCTATCTAAACTGCATTTAAGCCATTAAATAAGAGGAGGCTTGGATCCAAGTTTACTAAAATTTTTATTTATATAAGATGTACATCTAAACACAACCCTCTACAGCTGCTTTTTCAGCTTTATCCTAGTACATAAAAAGCATTACTTTTTGGGCCTACTATATTTTATATCCTGTTTGATCTTGAAATATATCTTTTGGTTATAATTTACTGATTAACCTTTATTAAAATAAGGCCTGATGTCATTATTGATATTATTTATTATGTAAAGAGAGATATTCATTAATAAAGCCAAATTTATTACCAAACAAATTTGGGATAAATTGCATTTTCAGTGATTCATTGGCCAATAGAATATGGTATTTGCTTTTACAACTATCATTATATTGACATCAATAAAAAATGACTCTAAATAATAATTAACTCACATATTCACCCCAAATATTACCTTATGACATCTATTATGCCTTAATATATGTTGACTTCCTAAATGCAAATAGAAGCTATTGTTTGTGTTACCATTATTAATCTCAGTTTAGCCTTAGATGATAAATCTCGATCAATAAAAACTCTGAACCTGGACTGTGCCATGCTCTCCTACTATTTTGAACTATTTTCACCCTCACACATGGTGTATGCCTATTGTCAAAGACGCGGCTGATGAGAATAAGACTGAGCTTCCAGTCTGGGTGTATGAAGATCAAGTGCAGAGCCCAAATTGCCAGTGGCATAGTGGTCTGAATGACTATAAAGAGTGTGGTTCTGGAATTAAGGTGAGGTAGTAGAAGTCAAGGAACATACTGAAGGCCCCCAAGGCAAATCAAAGGGCTGCAATGGGGCCACCGCGGGTCTTGTGGGGGCAACCTCAGGGGCATGATAAGCAATGAGGATAACAACTCCTTTGGGTTCCACAATTACCGGCCTTTGGGTGAGATATCTGCGTGACTGGGAGGTAAGTCAAGGCCTTGGCATCCTGATAGGTTCTCTAGAGAGGTGGGATTCCAGTTGAAAGTATTAAATGAACGGGATGGATTGAACCAGAGCATATCACATCTTAGCGGGACCCTGGAAAGTGGCTAATTTATTTGGCAAGATTTGTTTTCTCATATGGGGTCAGTGGTAGGAACAGACTGAGGATAGAGATCATGCGTAGCTCTGAGAATGAGATCCCCTAAAGGAACGCTCTAGAACACTAGGTCAAATGGATCTTTGGCATATTGACAAGATGGGTGTATTGGACCACCGGTGGTAGGGTCGCCCTGTCATTGCAGCGTTGGGCTGGGAAGATTGCACCAACTCAGTAGTGGGTTAAAGGGGTGGGTTTAGAACAAGTGGGCATGAATATGGTGTAGCAGATGGGTACCCACTGTCTAGGGAAAATTTTTTGGAGGTCAGTGATGACCCTCCAGGTGGCAGGGTCAAAAAACGGAGAGCTTAACTAACGATTATTAGTGCAGCATTGCAAATGGTGGCGTGCTTTGCCATATCAATAAGAGAAATCTTTAGTATAAAGTGTCAGATGGTATCTGCAATAGACTGAGTATAACAGTAGGGTTTTTTATTTGGAATAAATCCTAAAAAGTAGAACTAAATGACAACAGACCCTAATGAGGATGTTGTATTAAGGTTGGGGGGAGGGATGATGAGGGGCTCAGCTGTATTTGGCCCAAAGGTACCAAAGGTGGGAGCTAATTGGCTATAGAGGTGGTGATTGGAGGTGTTGCTGAAGCTTTGCGCAAAATTTTTAAAAGTTCTGAAAGCCACTTCTCAGTTTTAGGTCCAGTAAAAATATTGATAGTCCCAACCTAGCACCAGTTTATTAGGGCAGATCATCTTTGCACCCAGTTCTGCTAGAATATTACTGGCAGGTCGGGCTACTTGCATCAATTAAGAAGTTGATTGACTGACTAGCGTTATTGATCCTCAATCCACTGACTGATAATGGGTGACCTGAACTGGCTTATATGACCCGTTGTAGGGGAATTAACCCTTGTAACAATTTTGCTCTTTTTCTAGGGTTTTAAATAGTGAATCCAAAGGTGGGGTGAGTCTATGGCCCTTCTGGTGGCCCTTTAGATTGCCCAACTTCTATGCAAATCCTTTCTATCATCACCAAAAAGGTAGGGGAGGAAGGGAGGTATACAGAGGGGGTCTTTGGGGGCTAAAACAGTAACTTATCGCTCATCATCCACATGAGAACTATTGCTTAGATGATACAGATGGTTTATTTGGACATTAAGTCCCCTCCCAAGCCTGAATGGGTATAACTCCTGTACAGGCAAAGTGTCTGTGCCTCAGTACTTACACCTATCCTTAGTCACAATCTTGATTCTCCCCTGGTACTTTAATACTAGCATCTTTTTACTTGATAAAGAAATTTTGAATTATAATCTAATTTTCAATATTAATTTATTAGTGGTAATACAACCAGGGAATAGACATTACCAAAGTTAATAAGAGAAAACTAAACTAAACTAAACTAAAAATGGTCAAAATGAGTCAAATGGATCACTCAAACTGATACAAAAAAGCTAAAATGTTCTAATCAATTTAGAAAGTGGAGAACTACTATTGGGCTATAACATAAGGAAGGGAGATTGGGGGTTCATCTTTAACATCCTTATTATCCCTGAGAATAGCATGTGCCAAGATGGAGATCAAGGTCATAGAAAAATTGGCTGTAATTGGGTCAAGGGCTCTGATAAGCAGATGCTCATAATAAGATACTGGCTTTATATATTTTGCAAAGATAAAGGGCAAAAACTCTTCTTATGTTTGAATGTTGGAAGAGAGGAGTGTAGTAAGTGGTTTAACCAACCACCAGTTGATGTAATATTAATTTAATATTTATATTTAACTAATAATTAGAAGTAGTTTTCAATTGTTTAGGGAGCATTTGAGCGCGCAGCCCTTGATTTATTAGGTTGTTGTCAAAGTTGTATTAAATTACTTTCGATATTTAGCCTCAACGTCATAGCTATAAATATATGAAAGACCATATCTCATAACTCCTCTGATATAAATCTCATCTATCTTAATTTAATGATCGCCTTAATTTATAGTCGTAGCGTTAATAATTTGTTCCAATTTATATATGTCCCTAAATTTTATCTTTTCCCTCAAGCCAGCATATGATATTCAGTATGATGATTTTTAATTTTATTATAGCAATCTATTGGGCCTCCTTTTGGAGCTTAATGGTGCTATGCCCAAGAAGCTCAACTTTTAATACTTGCAGTCGTCTAAGATGTATGACAAATATATTATTTAGTTTAAAATGTGTCAAGTCACTGCTTATGTCATGTGTTCAGATTTTTGCCCACTTTTCAATCTTCCTAGGATACCTGCTGGATCGCTAGGGGATAAGTCCCACTAGCAAATGAATTGGATATTGGTTGACATTGATTTAAGGTTAATAATGTTCAGGGATTTCTTGGGTAATTCACCAGGTTCAGATCCGTCAGGGATGATCCAGGTAAATGGTTAAGATCTTGATGGGCAGAGTTGCTGACAAAATTGGGGCATCTGATAGTTGATCGTTCATTAACTATCAGGTATAAAAATTGGGATCAGTCAAGTTTCACCACCAACCAATTGGGAATTTAACTAGCAGTTGTGAGGCGTGTGATGCTTCCCGCAACTAGAAAATCAATCAGTTTCTTCATGACCTGCCATAATGGGTAAAGAGTCCCATTACCTAAGCAGGTTCCTAGCCAAATGTGGTTGGGTCACTGTGATTGAGCGGAAAATGTTAGGGACACGTTTTATGGCTCTATATGCTTCAGGTCTTAAGGATGTCCAATGAAAGAATCCCTAAACCAATGGAGAAGACCATCACCAGTTGATATGTCATAGGGAAGTTCAATGGCAACATCTGCCATTTCATGGCTGAGGCGCTAACTGAGGAGTTAGGCGCCGAATTACCTCTATAAATTCCCTAGAATTTTTATATCAAAAAAGACTTTCCATTTGGAAAATAAGCTCTATTCATCTTCAGTTAATTATTTGTTGTGGTATACATTAATTGTGGACTCATTTGTGTGTATAAAGAGTAAGGATTGGATACCCTTAGAAGAGAAGCAGACCTTATAAGTGAATCTCCGCAGACTCAGCATGATGAGAAGAAAGGCCAGGAACCTCTGAATCTGAGATTGGATTAAATTAAGCTGGAACAGTGAAGAAGTCGCTATAGTTAAAATAATCTATATTGTGTAATATTACAGGTCTAGCTTTGAATCATATCAGGCTTATCTATTTAACTACAGATAATAGGCGTCATACTTTTATTGATCACATATTGATTACTATCAAGCAATGAAAATTGTGCAGATACTGAACCTGTGTAGTTAACCTCTGGGAACTATTAGTTGAGCCAGTCTATAACATTTGACCAAATAGCCCAGATCTCACTATTTGGTGCTCACTTCAGGGGTTAGTTGAGTAAGTTAAGCCATTATAAGATGTCATATAAGGAAGGACTAGAAATTTTTTTACAATCTTGGCAACGAT
This sequence comes from Massospora cicadina, assembly GCA_022478985.1. NCBI lineage: Eukaryota > Fungi > Entomophthoromycota > Entomophthoromycetes > Entomophthorales > Entomophthoraceae > Massospora > Massospora cicadina. The sequence goes on along the minus strand of JAKSZP010004322.1, from coordinate 25 downwards.
TTACTCAGGAAAGTAACGTCATTAA
>JAKSZP010004321.1:0-90285 GCA_022478985.1 Massospora cicadina | reverse complement strand
TTGGGGTATCCAGAACTTATTTTTGTGCTAATCAAACAGGAGTAAATGGGACAAGTAGCAAAGTTAGGGACACAAAAATTTGAACCAGTTAACACTCTGTCATCTTAGACTCAGTTTCTGTTGAACTATATTCGCGTTCATCATTGAATTAAACTTGGTCTTCTGATGAATGGGACCTGGAGAAGATTAAATAGAGATTCCCATAAATTAATCTGGAACTGGTCCACTATGCCAGAAAGGAAATGGCGCTCAGATCTCATAAAGCGCTTAACCTCTGATAACTTGTTTGTTTGTAGTGAACCTGGACTTCTTTATAAATATTTTCTTCAGTAAGGTATGTTTTATCAGCTTAGATCTTGTGAAAAATTTTTGCCTTTACGACACAGGCTAAAATGTACTTGCGTTATTGTTGAAGTATTAAAGGGTACAATGATAATTGTATGAAAACACTTATACAGTTTTCTTTACAATCAATGTTATTAAACTTGATTAGATGTTCATCGCTAGACAGGTGCTGTTGCTCTTCCTTATGTTATATGAATGCACTTCTGAAGAAGAGAAATAATGCTTTTTTTATTCCACAAGAGTACTTGAGAACAATTTGGACAACGGAAAACTATACATTCAACTCTAATTAAAGCTTTGGAACAAGACAAATAGATAGAAAGGAAACTACTTCTTCCACTCTATTCACAAGAGCAAAATAAAGATTATATATTTAAAGTAATGTTATATCAAAGGTATCCGTTTTTTAAAAAATTAACAAGGGGCTTATTTAAAATTTTAGCAGAAAAACTTTTATTGGCGCCCCAATGATAACGGCATCCATTATCAAAGAATTCTAACCCTAACAAGTCATACCAATGATGAATAATGCTTGGCTTATTCATCCGCCTAGTTTGATTCACCGCTGACTAGATAATGACCTATCCTAGATTGGAAAAAGAAATAGAGTGTCCAATGCCTTTAACCATTCCCAGCATATTACCCTTATGAAGCTTAAAAACTGTCTAGGTAATAGGATCATTTACTCATAATTATCATTGTGCTTAACTTCAGGCTAAACCGCAAGTATTGCCAATACAAGAGTTGTCAACGCTTCTGCAACTGCAAAAACATCCTTCTTAATTGGTGAAAAGCCCTGATCAATTTGCATATATAAGGCGGATTGGATACTTAAACCAAAAATCAAAAGAAAAAATTTTTCTCTCGTTGCAATCACTTTTGCAACATACTTGATTCAAGACTAGGTAAGTTTGATAATCTCTTTGAGAGATTAGTGTGCACCCAATGTTGGGTAGCAGTTGGGCGAGAAAAGTAAAGGGCACAGTCATGGGCCCTGAGCTATAAAAATTTTGTAAATGCTCCAGCGACACCATCAGCCTCAATAAAAATAATAAAACTGGCGGTTAATATTTCCATGGAGATTTTGGCCTGGTAAGCGAAATGTAACCAGTTAATCAATTCTCCACGTTTCCAGCCCCTGTTGTTAGTGGAGCACAGGGTTTGAGTATTAATGTATATTAGTCAAACGGCACTTTGGGAAAAGTCCTTTGGAGATGTGAACACTCATTTCCCAAATGAAGTATATTTTGCACCGCACTCCATGTCCTGAGGTTAGTTGGATCTCAGGTTTGAAAACAAACAAGCAGCGGATGAAACCACATAGGTGTGTGTGATGGTAGACCTCCTGGATGGTCAATGGGTGGTTGAAATAAAGTGCACTCATTAGACCAAATCAAACCAGATCTTCGTACCATTTCCCTTCATCCCCACAACTATTAATTTCACTGTGCTGGAGCACCACCTAATGGCTGGGATTAAGGCATATGAGGAAATTCAATCCTTTGAGATGCAGCTGCTTTACATTCATGCCAGACCTGTGCACAGGCAATGTGATCACTGTGGTTACCCCGTCTGAAGTTGTTGTGGAAGATTTGCCCCAAATCCCCCACACCACATTTGTGTTCATTGACGAGCAGGAATCCCGCCCATTCCATGTCACCATGGATAGCGACCACTATCTGCGCCTTTTGTCATGCTTTTGGCCACAAGGCTCACACCTGCCCAGCCAAGGAGGGCATCACACAAAACGAGATCCTACCCAAAGCAATGAGCTTTGCAGACACCCATTATGAACTGGCCATAGATACCAACGCCGCCTTCCCATGAGGCATTCAGGGGTGTTACATTTAGATCAAACTGGTGTCCCTGCTGGAGTGTAAGAAGGTCAAGCAGGTCTGCAGGGCAGCAGCCAAGTTAGTGGCCATGGCCACATCCATGATCCTACCTTTCCAAGACCCAGGATGACATCAAATCATTTTCTGCAGAAGCGGCTCATGAATCCATCCACCAAATCAGATTGGGCCAACCAACCTGATGACCTGATGGGTGAGTCAGATATACTCAAGCAATGTTACTAAGCCTCGCTCAAAACCAATTTTACCAATAACTTTCCTCCAGAATTTTTGTCAACCTGCGAAGATGCACCACAGAAAAACAGCAATTTAAAAACTTGAAACAAAGCAGCAATAAAAGAGCACCAAATTCTACACCTAAATCCAAAGTAATGGAGTCCCTTAAGTCATCATATGAGAGACCAGATAAAAGGTCAAGAAAACTCGCCTCTGAGAGAGTGGCAAAAGGAGCCAGAGGGCCTACCATTCGCATCTAAGGTGCAATGGGGGAGCCTTCACAACAGGGCTTTGAACATTGCTGGACTCAAGGCCTCACTGTCCCGGACTAGGAAACTAAATTTTTTTTAAAAATAATTTACCTGTGGACATCCTGGCCATTCAGGAAATATAATGTTCACACGGTGTCAAGGAAACATGAACAAACACTCTCCTCCCCTCCCTTTCCTTTTGGTCACCACACTGTGGGGTGCTTATATGTGCCACTCATAATTTTAAATTATTTGTAAACATCCTTACCTCAATAACCATGTGCTTGTGGTGTCCTTCCATGGGACAACAAAGTGCATGCTATTGTTAATCTTTATGCCCTGACCTGTGTGCAAGCTCGCCAGGAATTCTTCTTGGCCATTTCTTCCCTCCCACTTCCTCCTAACAAATTTGGCGGGTGACATGAACTGCTGGGCAAACAAGCCACTGACCGTTGGCCTTCTGTGCCTGCTCCCGCAGGGGCACATAGAACTTCGCATTCTAAATGCCACTTTGGGGCTGTCTTATACCCTACCTAAACATGAACCGCTGCTAACCACATATCTTGTCCCCATGTGCACAATGAGCAGCTGAGGTCTATGTCCCGCATTAAACTTATTCTTACTATTGTACTTTTGCTCTCAAGTTGCACACTTTATGACGACAAAAATTGAATTCTTCAACCACAGGTTGGTGTCAATTTCATTCTCTTTGCGCACACAGCCGCACAGGCACCAAAGTGGTGCAAGCTTTGTCCAGCTGAGATCACGTCGCCCAGGTTTTCCTTATGGGCGGACACCAAAAGTTTTGGAACCGGAATTTACCACACCATTCTGTGTGGACCCACTTTCTACCTGTTCAACCTTCAAAGCGAACACCATCTGTCAGACATGCCACCTATCATTGCGCCGCTCTCAAGCTGCCTCAGCAGTCAATATGCACATTCTCGCAGAGGTGGACCACCTGGAGTCTTAAATCCCTGTTGAAGGCTAGATCCTGGCTTGGGGTCACAAGTGGGCCAAAGTGTCCACTCGCCTTAACGCACTGATAAGGCAACACAAACATTGCATTTGTATGCAGTATTTGGCAAAGAACATAAAGGTGGGTGACATGTGAACCGCTTATTTTTTCTGAAAATTCTTTGCCCTGTGACATAGCTTGGGAAGCACACAGTTGAGGCGGCCAGACCACTCCATCACAGATACTCCAGCTGAAGTGGTAATTAAAGTTCAAAATTATTTATCTTGAATTGTATCACTCCTATCCATTCAATACAGCCAAAGTAGAATTTCTCAAAAGCGCACATATCAGCAGTGTTTCCTGTTATCCTGATTTAATGAATTTAATTTCTTAGATGAACTCTGGTAAGCTATTTGTGTTGCACCTCACAGGAAATTTCCAGGTCCAGATTGGATTCCATATTGAGTTTTAAAAGATATGTTTCATTTATTTCTTATCTTTGCTGCTTGCCTCAATGAACCAGTGTTTGTTGGAAATACGCCCCTTATTTTTTAGCACTAACGGTTCCCAACCTAAAAAGGGGGAGCCGCCACACATTTTTTTCAAAATGGGCCAGATTAAAGGATTATTAGAATAAAAAACTATATGACACCTCAGCTAACAGCCTAGGAAGCCATAATAAAAGGGGATGAAGCTATGGGGAAACTTTTGTCCGGCGCTACTTTATCTGGCAAACCATGGCAGACAGCATCGTGGTGGGAGCATCAGTAACATGTGGCATGAGGAGGTATAATTGTGGGTTTTCTTCAGTAATGAGGCCAGCGGTATCCATTGCCTCAATTTATTGAGCAAGTTAATGCTCAGCAAAAGTGATGAGAGCAGGCACATAAGTAAATTTTTTGATGCGCCAGCAGGTTTCAGGATAATTGGGATCAAAAAGAGAGGTTTTTGCTGCTTCAATGCAAGTGCGGCTTGCACCAAAATCAAGATTCCCAATTCTTGTACTTTTCATCTGCCTCAAAATCACGCGGGACTTTTGGGATGGGAATACCCTCAACAAGAGGTTCCATCGCTCCATGGAGTTTTTGGTGGAGGAGAGTGTTGGTAGGAGCTGCAGCGGCTTCAACTGCCAATTTAAATATATTTTTATATATGGGATAACCATTTTAGGTCAAAAATTGTGGGGGTGCAATTCAGGAGGATTGACTAAAATCTCCTCCAATGCGAAATCCAGCTTAATACTATATGACCGGTTGGTTTTATCAATCAATTTGAGACACTCAAAAGGATTTAACTCAGTTAGTGCCACCCCTTCCACTAGAGTTGGCAAGTTGGCCGCACCTGATTAGCCACAAACTGTCAACCATAGCAGCTCAGCTGAAACTGTTCCAGCCATCAACTCAGGTTGCCATAATTTGACCGAATTCTTAAAATTTTAAAACTTTTGATTGGCTGCAGCTTTTGAAGCCACATCAGAATTAGACAAGGTTGGGTGTGGGAGAATAGAGCCCCACTTGAAAAATTTGGGCACAGCAGCAGCCAAGCCAATGCCAGAGTGGGAGCGGTGGAAGTAGCAGAGGTGGAAGCCATAGGGAACTTGTGCTTTGAGTGATCAAGCTCAAAGCACAAGGGGCAAATAGTGTGATCATTCTCAACATGCACCCAAAATGGGTGATCAGGGGCAGATCTGATCATTATGTGAGGGAGAATCGCGAGATGGGTGTTGTGATGGAATGGGCAGATCATCACAAAGGCGCGTAGCCCTGCCAAATGATCCGCTCCATTTGGAACCATAAACGGTAGCATGGGGTCTGCGCAGTAAATGGCCAAACCCTCTGTGAGCTTATGGAAGAGGTGTTCATGGTAATATAGGAGGGCAACCCAGCGAACTGGACCACCAAAGTGGCCCATCTGGGAGCCGCATGCAAACAGTGGGGATAGGAATATTTTTAAACATAATTGGTAGCTTAGATGATGCCTCCACATTGGCCTCAGATCAAAATTTGAGGTCAAAATAGCCCTTGAACAAGCGTAAATAGATTGTATGTTGGGGTTGAAAACCGCTGCGGCCATCTTGATGATGGCTGCGCTCACATATAGGAAAAATTCCCATATTCACCTGAAGGCCAAAACGTAGGTTGCTTTGAGGAAGCACCACCTGTTTGCATGCGAGATGGTGGGCTAAGTCCCAAGGTGGGACATAACGCCTGGTGGAATTAGGAGGGCTAGCAGAGACAGTCTGGACATGCTTTGGCGGTGGCCAAAGGATGCATGAAGCTGCGCACCACCACCCCAAGCCAAGGTAGCAGGCATCAATGGCATTTCCAATTCAATTAAATTACTCAATTTGTGAAGCTAGTTTATTTGTATTAATAAAACTTGAAATTTAGCTTTGATTTAGTCAATTGAAGCAAAAGAAAGTTTTGAATGCACCTCTTTCCTGGGGGCCAGAAGGCATACACTATAACGCTATATAAGAAAGCGGATAAGCTGGACTTGGCAACAGGCGCCCCATTTCACTTACTAACACAGATACTAGATTTATTACTAAAATTATGGCCAACCGCCTATGGGAAGTGGCCTCTAGTAACATTTCCTCCAAGCAATTTGGTTTAATCCCCTGGTGGTCTATATGGGATAACATACACACTATAGCCAACGTTTATAATCTACAGCTACTGGGGCACTTATTTTTTTAGACCAGCAGAAGGCTTATGATAGATTCACCTGGGATTACCCCAAAGTCTGCCTCCACAAGTTCCATCTCCCCCATCAGTTTATTAAATGGGTGATGTTGCTTATAAAATCCACCATAATGGCTGTGCTTGGCCCTGGCTTCCTCAACAATGTAGTTCGCCCTCAAAGGGGACTCCGCCAGGGGGACCTTTTGAGCCCAATTTTATATAGCTTCAGCCTTGACCTACTTTTGCGCAACGTAAATTTCCGCTTTACTAGTGTCCATGTGCAAGGGCAAGCACCGGTTAAGATGTTGGCGTTTGCTGATGATTGTGTGGTTGTGGCGTTTAAAAACCAAGATGCACGCATGCTTGAGATACTATCCAGGTTTACTCCAGGGTAAGTAACGCTGCACTTAACGCATCCAAGACCAAAATCATTCTCCTTGGGCGTTTCCAAGCCTGCTGGTCACCAGAAACCTGTTTCCTACATGCTTCAACAGCTAGCTCATGGGTTCACTTGCCCCTCCCACCTCATACTGCTTCTCTTGTGCTCCCCTTTGTTCCAAGACCCACTGCTGGTCCAGTACGCCATTTGGGTGTGTGGGTGGAGGCGGGAGGATACGCCTCATCAGTGATGGAGCACTATATACTGGACAATGCCACAAATTGCATCGCCTCCCTCAGAGCCCACAAAACTTCTCTCACAGAAAGAGTTGTTCTGGCCAACTCTATGATCCTATGTAAAGTTTTGTTTGTGAGCCATGCTATCGCGTTTTTATAACTTTTTCACCTCATTATGTGCCATCCTGATAGGGTGGCTTAGATTATGTCGCCCACCAGCAGTTCGCCTAGATGTCTTGTTTGTCCCTCGCCATAGTGGTGTTATGAGCATGCTCAACTTTAAAGCTCATGCTAGCAAAATTCAGGCACCTGGATCGCTGCAGTCATTAACCCCAAACTCCATGCCCAATACTGGTCACGCGCAGCCTGCTCCAATTTCTCCCGTGCACTGGGCCTCAGCAATCCTTCCCACCCCTATTCTCTGTTAAAATATCTTACCTCACATCCCTCTGCTGAGGGCCCACATGGGACGTCACCCCACTTCAAACGAATTCTCCTCTCCATGCAGAGCGCTTAGTGAAGAATTTGCATCATTGGGTACACCTCTTAGAGGGGTCATCCTACTACCCGCTTTACGCAGAAAGTACAAGGCCAAGCCATTTTAAACAGTGTGATACCAAAGAGGTCCCCCATCATGGCCAGGGTGGACTATCTGGACATTATGGAGATCCCCTACTCCCTGAAACCCAGAAAGCCATCTGGAAGTAAGCCCATCACCCTCTTCTGAAGCTGAATGTTTGTTCCCATGTATGGCGCTGCTCGAAATTAATATACCATACCGCTGAGTGATCCAAAGCGTCACACTCCTCATGTGTTGTGTGTGACCTTTAAGGAACTTTAGTCCGCCGCCAGGAAGAGTGCCCTCCATCAAAAGCGGCTTGAAGTTAGGTTCAGCGTCTCTTTCTCCAGAAGCATACAAAGCCCTTCATCCTATCAAAGGACATCTTCGTTTTGTCTTTGAATTCCCCTAACCAAATCTCCTTCAGAGACTAAGTGGTAGCAATTGCAATGTGAACTATTCACACGGTTGTCTTAAATGCCAGTTAAGGCTCTTCTCCCACCCTCCAGGAAGATGTACGCCAGTTCCAGTCGCACCTTATGGACCTGTTTAAGCATGGTTGTTCAGTTACCTACCATCTCATCAACACCTGTCAGTATCATCCTGGTTTCCGGTTTAGTTCATCACTTCAGACCTTTTCCATCATACGTGCTCAATAGTGGCGCAAGCCTCTACTCATGATACCCCTATTCCTTTATTTGGCGTTCTTGCTGGCAACAGGAGACAGCTTTAGCTTCTTTGGGGTGCCTCTAGCTTATATTTAGCACTTATTTATTTACATATTGGAAGTGTATGTCTCATGGACGTCCTTCCCATATGAATTTAAATTTAAATTTTAATTTAAATATAAACCAAACAATCAAAAGCCTCAAAATATTTTAGAGGATCATCCTCAATAGATATTAATCTTATGATTGAATCAAATATGGTGAAACAGATTGATACTATACTATAACTGCCTCCCAAGTTTGATCCTAATAATGGACTTTGGGTAGGGGACGATTTTGACTGTGTTGGTTTTGTGCACCAATGCCCCAAACTGAGATAGCAAATAGCAAAGGGGGTCCATAGAGTTCCTAGCCTAACATACACCGCGCATGGAGGTTTTCCAGGTTTTATCCTCCTTTCTCATTTTCTTCACTTCTTTAATCGGTGCAGCATTGTCCCCAGGTTGGCCCACCTCAAATAAAAAATGATTGATACTATAACAGAAAATATCTTAAGCAATAGGCATCAGTTGGTGATAAATCCAACATCCACTATATAATCTTTTAAAATAAAGAGGTTTCCAACAGCCAAACAATAATACATTTGAAAATATATAAAAACTGGATTTTGGGCACATCAAAACTCTAAAAGGTCTCATACCAGGTCATTTAAAGAGCTATATCACTATGTAAAATTAGGAGATCATACTGCTTCGTTCAAGTCTCTTTAAGTGCACCATGGCTATGATTAATATTGTATGACTCCATCTAAGGTCCTGAATTTGATTGTCCTGAATTTAGGTCTTCCATTTTTAAGCTGGATGGTGCTATGCTCAAGAAGCCCTACAGTCAATACTTGAAGCTGACTAAGATGCATGACAAGTACATTTATTATTTAAAAGGGTGTGAAGTCACCGCTTATGTTTCATCAGCTAAAGTATCTATCTTATGGTAAATACAGCGGAATGAGCTTATTGAAGTCAATTTTTAAATGATATATAGAATTAATGATTTAACTTTTTTATATTATAAAATAGGGGTTTCATATGTCAAATTCAACAATATAATCCCCAAAATGATAAGGATGAATAAAATTAGTAAGGGGAGAAATCTGGAAGAGAGGCTTCTAATCAGGCAATGTATTCTGGAAGGTATAAGGCCTTTGTGTCATTTTTTTGATAGGGCTTAAATAGTGAATTAAATTAACAAGTCAGATGTACTAGTGGTCATTTAGGTTGATCAATGGCAGCTTCTTAATTCTTACACTTTTTTTAAGTTTGTCTTAGTTTTCTGACTCAAATCACACTTTGAGTAGTCTTTTCATGCCCTAGTAATGATCTGTCATTCTGATTAGGCAATTATTCATATTGGGTTATCTTAGTTTTAGTTTAATCCATAAAAATTTTATTAGAGTCTATTTGAGCTGTGCCAACTATTAATTCCTCCAGACAATTTATTTAGCTATACTATAACTCCCTTCTCAGGTCTAGGTGCTGATTCAGCTGAGTGAGTCATACGGTTGATATTCTTCACATCAAGTTTGATATCAGTATATCTTAATCCAATCATTCAAGAATATTGGCGGGTGGGTACTGATGCAAGAATGAGCTATTATTGCAGTTTATTATTACTCCAGTTTCTCAAAGACTTGATTGATTATTTGTCTCCACACTTGTATGTGATAGCGTATAGCCCATCCTAAGTGTAATCTAATCTATCTCCTCAAGGTGCTATATGATTGTGATAGTATAGGATGAAGTCTGAAATCTCAATGTCAGGAAAAGGTTGGCGAGTTGCATTTGCTGCTTGGCCTTCTCTTGTAACTGTCTTTGCTAGATTTGTCATGGCCTCTAACTGAAGTTCTATATCTTCTGGGTCAATCTTCTTAACGCTTTCTCAAGCTCTTTGGTATTATCACTGTTAGATTCATGATCTAATACCTCTGGGATTCCAGATTCTCTTCTGTATAAGGCCTTGAAGGGAGACATTTGATAAGTTGATGAAAAATTAATGATAAGTCAACAATTCACTGGGAGGTATTGATCCCAGTGTAGTCGGTTGGTAGTGGTCTTCTTATGTAATAATGAAATCAGTGTACTATTTTATCTTTTCTACATTCCTGTTATCTGATGATTTTAAGGCGCTGAGAATAGTTTTTGGGTTCCCTTGCTCATATATAACATTTCTCACAAATATTGTTTTATAGTACTTCAAGTTACTGTATAGTAGAACCTGTGGGCAGCCATGCCTAGTAAATATTTTCTGATACAAAAAGTTAGCAGTAGCTTTAACATATAATGTTGGAATTTTCTTGCTTCAACCCACCCTATGAAATAAGCAATTTAATTATGATGTATTGATTTTCTCCTGTGAATTCTGGTCATAGACCTATGTCTTCTAAACTGATGATGTGAAACTTTTGCTGAGGGGTTATGGGATAATCTTGTACCTGGCCTTATCCAGCATCTGCTTTTTACAAGTTATATAAGCGTCTAAGACTTCCACTACAAAGTCCGGTATTCCTTACCAATAGTAGCGATCTTTGATCCAATTGTTAACTTTCCTGGATACTCCATGGCCTAAGGTACTATTTTTTTATAATATGACTGATACTCGTTCTAGAGGTCGCAAATAAGGTAGCCATTTAATTCTGATTTTCTTGAAAAGAATTTTTTTGAGAACCTTTGTATTTTGAGCATGTCATAAAAGAATCTTCTAAAATAGTTCATCTTCATCCTCCCAAGAGTATGTATTCATAAGTATTTTGCGTAACCATTTAACTTTTCTATTGTCAATTTATTAGAGGCAGTTAAGCCAGTCCCTCTACGTTAATGTGTAAATTCCAGCTCAATGAACAATACTCATCTCATAGTGCTTAAGCTTGAGAGCCAACTGGTCTAGTTTGCCTGTCAGATCTCTCATGTTTTGCAGCCACATTAGGGAAGTATGGTCTTCCACAACTGTAATTATTATACCATATAAGAAGGGAAAGGAATGTTTTACCATCAGGAGAACAGCTATGCACTCGTTCTCCATCACACTATAGTATCTATTAGCTTTGTAAAGCGTTTTGCTATAATAGATCTTCAGGCGGTCAATGCCCTTCTCAACCAGTTGTGAATGGATGGCGCCTATGATTAGATTGGAAGCGTTGGTAAATAGGATGAAAGACTTCTCATACTTGGTATTTCATAAGATTAATCATCTCTTCAACAAACTCTCATTGACTCAAATGCAGTTCAATGCTCTACTCCCCATATGAAAAGGGTATTTTTAGCAAGCAGTTGGACAAGAGTTTTGGTGAGTTAAACAAAGTTAGTGATAAATTGATGGTATTAAGCCATGAAGACAGCAAGTTAAATTTAGACCGTCTTGTCAGTTTGGATGCTGAATCACCCAAATGATTAGTCCAATGCTAGAAAACTTCTGCGGGAACGACTTTTAGATGAACGTGAAGGGATTTCACCAAAAAGCGCCAATAGGACATAATTTTTGAAAATGAACCTGGCAACAAACCAGTCGATCATGGCCTCAGGGCCTGCAGGTTTTGGTGTTTTAAAAAATTGGGTTGAGAGGGGTGGTTTGAATTTTGTAATTGGAAAGGTAAAGAAATTTGGGAAATGGGATTTTTCCTAGATCTAAAAATGGAAAATCAACTGGTAAATTTTCTCAGTGTGTTACAACTGCTTAAATAGACGGTAAATTTAGGGGAATAATTTAGTAAAACATGGGATTGAGGCCCTCAATATTTGATTTAACCCAGCAAACTTTCAGTGGGATAGAAAACAAATTAAGTCTGAACTAACTTTAAAGGAGTCATTGGTGGGCTGAGTCGCTGTCAGTTCAACCTCATATGCCCAACTTCCAGTTTCGCCGCATTTTTGATGGTTATCATGATGGCGTCTCACTCAATGGGCAATAGGAATCTCCTAAGGACATCCCATGTAGGGATGGTCCAAATGGTCAGAAATGAGTCTGGGATACCCAACCCTCCCGTACCTGGTCACTTTGTCATCCATTTGGCCAACGAGATGCATTGAACAATGATCCTGATTTTTGAAGAGGGTTTTAAACTATTGGTAACATTTGACAATGGAGGTATATGCCCACTGAGCTTTGTGCCCAATTTTTGAGGGTAGTTCTGAATTGGCAATAACAATACCTAATGACCTAATGCCTTTGGCAATTTTTACTGAGGATTTGTTACTGGTAATATTCTTATTATGAGGTACTTATCCGGAGTGCTTTGTCCCCAATGTTTTTGAGGCAGGTTTTGAACTTATGACAACACTTTCCAATAACCCAATGCCTTTGGTTAGTTTTACTAAGGATACGACACTTGATTCTTCATATACAGAATGCGTCAGCCCATCAGGCTTCATTACCGAGGGTATAAGGCTTCTGGAACTTGATATTGAGAGCTTGGTGCTGTCATATTCATAAGTACATTTCAGCCCATTAGGGTGGCAGCTTCCAATTATCTCAGCACAGATTTCCTCAATTCAAGTACTATTTTGTCACAGGCAATTGTGGGGACAGATGGTGGATCTTCAGAGGGATAGCTGTTACCCAACGCATATCTACCACATGGGTGAGACCACCCTGCGTGACAAGAGAGAAAGCTGCCCTCTTAGGGCCCTTTTTAGTGGGGAATGGGAACATTGCCCAGTCTAGGCAGAGGAGGCGCTTCCCTTGATTTACATTTATCTCACCATCCTAAGAAGCCCTGTATGTCTCAAAGTAGCTTTGGCTCAGGCATCTTAGTTATCTTCAACCTTAGCTTACAATGGTTGAATTCTTTCATGCAATATGGCGCGCCCTAAAACTTCCAAGTCCTGCTGGAAGAAGGTGCAATTCGCAGGCTTTAGTTTGATATGATTCTCTCTAAGTTATTAACAATGACTTGAGGTGGTAAAAATTTGTGAAGGTTTTAGAAAGCGCCATTATGTCATCTAGGTAAGCATTAACACAGCTGAGTTTATAATCTCCCATAGCGTATCCATTACCCATTGGATTGAGTTGGGAGCTTTGCATAATCCCTGAGTGAGCTGGATGAGTTGAAATAGTCCTTCCATGTATATTAACGTATATCTTGCTTGGTCTTCAGGCAAAAGATCCCTCTTCCAATAACCACTAGTGAGGTTCATTGCAGAGAATAAATTTGAGCTGGAGATTCGTTCCAGGGCATCATCAATCCTTGGAATAGGGTAATTGTCCTTCTTAATGAGGCTGTTTAGTTTCCTGTAAATCATCATTATTCTGTGACCACCGTTCTTCTTTATGAGTAACAGCTTGGATGACCATAGACTCTTGTAGGGCACAAGTAAGCTGGCACCCAGTGTTTGTTTGAGCTCTGTCTTCATGTATTACTCTTCTACCTTTGACTTGCTATATGGCTTTTATCATATAGTGGTTAAATCTCCAACTTTAATACTATTCATGCAATCTTTCATGTGACCATAGTAAAACATCTGACGTAGAGAAAGCAACTTGATAGTCTTCAAGTAGTTGATACACTTTCTCAAGTTCTTACTGATTTAACTTATCAGATATCTGGACGTGTGGGATTGTGAAAATTAAGTTATTACCAGGTAGGTCAAATCGAGGTGAGTACAAAAAAATGTGCTTTGTCAATGTCATCAAAAGGAGTAATTGACCAGTCCCAATTTCTTGATTCTTCTTAACTAGAATATCATTGTTGGTTAAGTTCTCAAGTATAAGCTCAACAGGCCACTGATAGGATGAATCAAGGGCTCCTATCGAAGCTCCTGGTTCAAACCTACTTAAAAATTGACACTAGAGATATAAAGCATACAGTTTTGGGTATACTTAAAGGTTATGTTGATGGAATCCAATTTTTGTTCTCTTATTTTTTTTTATCTCCAGGATGGCATAAAATTGTATGCCCTATGCTGCAATTGATAACTTAATATTTTATGTGTTACTTTCAGAGGTAAAATATTGCAAAGGTAAAATGGAAACAAGATACTCGACCAGATAAGAGTAATTCTTCTTGCTGGAGTTTTTATTACCCAGTACAAGGGAAATATAATAATAAATTAGAGATAAGAATTCTTCTTTTTAGATTGATAACTCCTTAATATTTGATCATAAATTGCGTCCCAATTAGATTATCATATTGACTGTTGTCTAGGGCAACTGCAGTAGCTAAAAATACTAATCATCAACTCAAATTGGCAGAAATGAATATGCACCTGTCTCAATTGATGTTAATGAGCCCAGGTGTACTGTACTCTTGTGTGTATTTAGATATGAGGCGAGCTTGATCTTATTGATTAGTCAGGGTAAGACAAAATTATAGTGATCCTGTATTCAAGATAACCATAACTCAGACCTTTTGATTTACCACATTAGTTTGATAATGGTTCCTTTAAAATTCAGTGCAAGTGCTAACACACCTTGAGGGTAAACGTTGCATTAAGTTTTTGGGAATCTCAGGATACTCCTTTTTGATCTCCAACAGACTGTGGATGCTCAAGATGGGTCATATAATAGGGTAAGTTAGTGATCAGCATTACAGGCGGTTTTAATAATCCTGGGAGATACCAATAATCTGATTGAGGTAAGTGCATTTGGGAACCTGAGCATCATCCTTTTTTAGCATTCAAGCGGTCAGTGATGTCGAGCTCAGCTGGTGAACCTAAAATATAATAACTTGTGTCCACGAGACTCCCAGCAGATTCATCATTGGATAATTATCAATGCAAGTTAGATGAGAGATCAGAAATGTTTGCTTTCAGGTACTATAAGTTAAGTCAGCTTTATAGTTAATGATCCTAAACTGACTTTTTTTTCTTGCTCAGATAGAGCAGGATTATTTTGAAACATATATCTTCAGTATAGTTATTTTCTTACAGTAGTTTCATCTAAGTTTTTCCTCCTTATTAGGCTTCACTTCCTCCAAGGTATAAGCTCTGGGCTTTATGGAGATACTTTATGAGGTCTCTGGCTTGTGTATGTCAACTACATCGAGAAGAGCTTCCTTAATGCCTAAGACAGAATTATAGCTTCATTTGATGGACGTGACGTGCATGAAAAATTGGGACTACTAAGTAGACCAGCAAAGATGGCGGCTATGGCATTTTCCAGAGTGAGCAGCTTTGAGTTCAATAGCATTTAAGCCTTTATATAAAAGTGATCAGAAAATTCATTGAAGGTTTCATTTTGGTGAGGCGCAACTCTCATGAAGGCATGTTCCTTTATACTCTGGCTCTGCTTTGACCCAATTCCTTGATGAGCGCTTCCTTCGCTTCTCTCCAGGTATGTAGGTTGTCCATATGAGGCACCATAACCTCTTTAACCATATGGCACAAATAAGGTAAATTATGCTTACCCTTTTATTGATTGGTCGCATATCCATCACAGCTATATAAATGTAGAGGAAAGATTTGATACACCCTTCACCAGGTGTAAACTTGTCCTTGGAAGTAGGCTTAAAAGTAGCCTCTAATTATGGTAAGACATTTACTCTAGGCTCTTCAGTTTTGGTTAGACATAACTTATATCACTTTGTTCAACTTGACATTTGAGTGAATTTATCTGGCCCTGTAGAGGATTGAGATGTTTCTCCATTTCTTCTGTAGTAAATTTTGGTTTTACACCCGCCAAATTAAATTTTATTTAGAAATGACCTTATCATTCTCTGAGTTCTTAACGCGTATGTCCAGTTATAAATCGTTAAGTGGATGAGCGGTATGTTTTTAAAAGCTTATTCTCATCCTCCAGCACATTGATGCGCTGATTCAAGTTATACTTCATTTCCTTGCATTCAGTGTTCTGATGAGGCTTGTCATTTTTTGCTTATAACTCTTCTATAAGAGTTTTTCAGTAATTCTCAGCCTCGTTAAGGTGATAATAGACTTAGTTAATGTCTTTTTGAAAAGTGGTATTTGCCTCTCAAGACACTCCAATTTTTTGAGTCATTCACTAATGAAAAGGATAGAAGCCTGAGTTGCACAGTTAAAAGATTAGTTCAACCTGGGCTACTCAAGAAATGATATTTTGTGAAACTGATGAAATACAGATATTTGATGGACCTCCAGCTCCTCAATTCATCATAAGGCTTGCTCTAGCCGGGCCTTTAGAATGGAGATCTTTTCTTCTTGGTGACGGCAAGTGGATGATTAAGCTGTCACATCACCATGAGCTTCATTGTCTTGTTGTTATAGCTCTTCAGCAAAGGAGACAATCATTCACTTGGTATTTTCATTTTGACTGAAAGATGTCCTTTCAAAGGTGCTTCGCAACTTCATCCACAAAGTTAATAACACTGAAATTAATAGTACCAATTAATTGGAGCTGAATAATGTTGGAACAATCTTTATCAATCAAATGGTGGATGTCACCTATACTTTTGATGACAAATTATATATCTGCTCATATGCCATCCATAAGGCCCTTAGGTATTGATATGTTGCTGGAGTTCTTCATTAAATTCCCCCTAGTAATTGCAAAATATAATAAATAGCCAGGGTTACGAGTCATAAAATATAGTTGAAAAGAATCCCAATTGACCCATAACTCTCTAGGAGAGATCCAAATTATAATGTTCATATGATCTGTCCATGGTGGATGCCCTTTCATGGTTGCCTCTGTCTCTTGGGTTAACAACTCCATAGATAACTCTTTAGCTCCTACAGTGGGTAACAAGTAAGATGATGAGCTTTGAGAACCTCTATAGGATTATCTTGAGCTTCTTCAAACGTGACGATGGGTGGACTTCCCTAATAACTATCTTCTTCACCATTCTCGCTGTGCGACCAGCAGGTGACACTATCAATTGGGTTATCATCCATTTTGCAATTAATTAGTCGCAGTTTTTGTAAAGCACCAGCTGAGTTGCTGAAATGAGCAACAGCTTTTAGGGCTTTAGTATTATGCTTGGTGGTGCTATACCAAGAAGCCCTGCAGTCAATACTTAAAACCAGCTAATTTGCATGATAGGTATATTCTTTGTTTATAAGGTTGCTAAGTCACCGCTTGTGTCCCATCAGCTAGAGTATTCGTCCTATGGTAAGTACAGCGGAATGGACTTATTGAAGTATTCACATTAAAAGATATAGATTTAATGATTCAACTTTATTATAGTATAAAATAGGGGTTTTATATGTCACAATTAACAAAATATACCCCAAAAGTAAAAGGATTAGTAAAAATAGTAGGGTTAAGGATCTAAACAGGAGGATACTAATCAGCAATGAATTCTGGAGGGTATAAGGCCTTTGTATATTATTTTAGATAGGGAAAAATGGTAAGTTGTATACTGAAAAATTTATAGTTTATTGTTTACATTTGGCCAATAACCTATTGTATATTTTTTGAACAGGTTTGGGATTATGCAATTCTCTGCGTTATATAGTAGTTGATATAATCTTTTGATAATAGTATGGCGACTATTTTCCATAGTTGAATGGAAGTATTAGATTTCAGTCCAACGCTCAGTCAGTATTTCCTATCAAAATACTTATGATGTCTTGAATAGAGATTTGTTCCCTCATACCGCCTAACTCAATCTACTCTTAGATCCCTGTTTACGGCTTCTTTGGTTTGACACACAGTTGGCAGCAATCCATGATTTGATTCAGCTTCTCTTCTAGAGCCCCGCTCATATCCTTACTCTTTTTCTTAAAGAGTCTCCCAATTATTGCACACAGCATTAATATCCCTGAGAAAGATTAGTACAAATGAATTCTGTTAAAGAATACTAAGTAAAAACTTTAATAAAAGTGATGATTTATGATATGGTGAATTATGATCTGGCAAAATTATTATTATTTACTAGTGAATTCTAGAAAAAATATAGTGAGGAATTTGTCACCCAACCCTCATTTGGCACCTCCTCGATGAAACGGCCACTGTTGCCATTAGAAACCATTCCACATATCAGCAGCAACGTCTTCCCCATACTGGCTAGGGTTCCGTCATTGAACATCCTTAAGACTTAAAATGGAAAGAGTCAGAAAAGTTGTCCCTAAAATTTTCCTTTTTTCCAAGTGAACTAATCATATTTGGCAATCGACCTGCTTAGGTAATGGGACTTGTTACCCATTATGGCAGGTCGCAAACCAACTGATCAAATCACTAGTCGTAGGTGGCATCACTCACCTTGCAACTTGCAATTCATTTCCAATTAATCAGTGATGAAACTTGATCAATCCCAATTGGTATAACTGATAGTTATTCACTATCAGATGCCCCTATTTTGTTGGCAACTCTGCCCAATGAGATCTTAAGTATTCATCTGGATCAATCCTCAACAGATCTGACCAGGAAAATAACCTAAAATCCTGAACATAGTTACCCCAAAATCAGGGTCACCCAATATTCAAGTCACCTTGCATTAAGAAATTATCCCCTAGCAATCACTGGTAATCTAGCTGGATGGGAATATAGGCAAAAATCCCAACACATCCCCTCTCTTGCCTAGATTTTCAGCGAGAAAAGGACTGGGGCAGTAGAACACTGCTTTGGATACTCAGTCAAATACTTCATTTGATCAAGTGGAGTATGATCATCAGTACTCAACGCTGCTCAGGATGACCTTTGGCATGCAGCTCTCTTCCTCGTCCTCCTCACTACTGCCTACTCGGGGCACTGTCCCCATGACCTTCTGTCATTCTGGGCTGATCAATTTACTCCTGATGATATTAATACCGGGATCCAGCTTACCCTGCCATCAGGGCATATGACCCACTGTCATATTTAGGATTCTTAGTCCAGCGTCCTTGATTTCCTGATTTTCCCCTCATCCTCAACAGGAGACTTTTGCCATCAATGTTTGTTTTGTGGCCCAATTAGGAATGCTCATTTATGTTCACCCTTGTTATTTTCTTCTCATAACTTCTTGGCTCATATCATTCTTAATTATTCTCTGGAGAACTTATCCCATTAATTTTGAGATTAATTTTTCAAAAAGTTAAGCTAAATTGATTTTAGAGTGCATAATGTCGACTATCATATAAGTCCAACTTCCCCCCTCTCATCCAGTTCATATGTCACATTCTGAGTCGTGGTACCAACAGCTGCTCAATAGTTTTTCTGATTAAGATCTTTGGCTTTTGCAGCAGATGAGTTGATCTGCGCAAAGGAACCTTTTATATAGTCCTTCCAGGACTCATACTCCTAGTCAAGTACCAATGGCTAGTCCTTCCTTGGAATTACCAGAAATGGTAACCAACCCCACTGAAACCAGGTTAGCAATTGACTCAAATAACTTGTGACCAATTTTTCCTCTGTCATTGATTCCATAGTTAGATTTCAAGGCTCTCCTGGATTCGGCTCCTTTTGCAGATACTTCTAAAATCATTTTAACCTCTTGAAGTAATGCCCTTCACTCTTGATCGTTCATTCCTCGCCAGATTGGGCTTGCTTCCAGAGTTTCACTTCCAACTCAGTCAATATTACAAGCCAGCTGTCTTGGCCACTGATTTAACCATCAGCAACAGCGTACATTTTGAACTCCCCTACGAAGAATTAAGGGCGCAAGTCACCAAGGCTTTATCCATAGCTCTAAATTCTGCCAATCTTGAGAAAATCCTAGATTAAGATATCACAGCATATGCTCTTCACTTTGCTGGCCAAGTTCTTTGAAGTTGGGCATTAAGCTTCCAGCCTCTCCCAGTTTCCATCGATCTTTCTTCTTCAGCTTCCAAGAAGCTCATAGTTAGTGCTTGCAGGATCCATTTGCTCCTTGCACGACTATCTCAATTCTGGCATGTCCCATCAGTATCTTCCGCTGATGGCTTTAATAGGGGCATGATTTGGCAACCTCCATCTAGTATCCCTTGTTTGTTGCTGGCCCATATGTCCAGTGTTCTTGACAAAGCCTGTTGGCAAGCGCTCAAGACCAATCTTCCAGCTCCAGTACCATATTGGGATTACTTGAGGTTATTCGCCAAATGCCTCTTCTTGTACTGTTGCTTCCCTCCCCACTCCAGGGTATTGCATTTAGCTTCTTCTGACATCTCAATTTCGCTTCCCCTAGTTGCTTTATCGCAGGGATCTGCGTCCACTTAACAAACTTTTTTTTGTAAGTCTATCCATCGCTAGCGTCCAATCTCATATAGATTTTAATAGGTTATTCACTCCTACAGCGATCCATCCTCCCTCCCCAAGAGGCGACATGGGCGTAATCATCCCTAAATTGAAGATAATCAATAAAAAATAGAAAATTATAAAAATTTTGTTTTCTATGCGGTTTTTAATAATCTTTTTTTCTAATATTTTTATCAGTCTTTTTTATTTTTTCCTTTTTTTTCTATGGTACTTGACCTTGTTTTGGTTCAAAGGTCTATCTTTTTATTTTATTCCCCCAGACTGGATCCTATGTATACTTAGACCTACCAGTTTTCTATGGTTTAGAGGTCTTACTTCTTATAAAACTTAACCATCTAGATTAGTTCAGAGGTCTTTTTCTGAACTTGACCAAATCATTAGGACATAACCAACTTAATGGTTTATTGATCCTTTGGGAACTCTTTTTTATTCTTTTCCTCAATCCATCGCTTTAAATACTTAACATGGGCTCAATTACTACCCTTCCATCCAAGAGGTTCTTGATGGAGTAGGCGTCCATCACCATCTTGTCTATAATCTCGAACAGACCCAACCACAATGCATCCAATTTTTTTCTTCTCCTGAAACCATGCATATCACAAAAGGCAACTATTTAATCTATTCAGTATTATGATAAGGCCTGTCAGTTCTTATTGTACATCATTTTCGCTTGTATCCTTTCCTCAAAAATCATATCAAATGCTTTCAATTGCATTTTGATCAGGATATTTATCAATTGGTTCAGGTACTGCTCAGCACTCATCCCCAAGGTTGGTTCCACCACCGAATATATAATTAGTGGCAATGCGGCCTTCCTCCCATATAGCAATTCAAACAACGATTTTCCCATCGCCACATGATGACTGATATTGTAGGCAAATATCACCAAACTCAAGTACATTCCCCACACAGAAGTTCTTCCTGAGACCAGCTTTCTCATCGTTGTGACCAGCGTTTCATTAACTTTTTCCACCAGTCCGTTTGTCTCTTGCTGGTAGGGTACAGTCATGACTTTTTGAATCCCCTTTATCTCGTTGAGGGTCCCAAAATCTTGGAACTTCCTCAGTTCAGCCGTTGGGATTAGATGAACAAATGTGACGATTTGATTCTTCTCAATCTTCATTAATTTTCACTTATATTCGCCAGGAAAACTCGAATTTCTCCATGGCCTGGCATTAAGATTCCAAGAGCCACCCAAGCCTCTACCTGGACTTCTTCCAGGGGCTTTCGACCTCCCATACAGTAGCTCCAGTATCTCTAATATCAACCACGTGTCAACTATCATTTGTGATCCCGTCAGTATGATTTTCACATACTAATACTCAGTGGAATTCCTCAATTTTCTAGGATTTCTGCCAGCATTTCTTGTCACTTACAGACAACTAGTTGGTATTGAATCAAGACTATGCCATCTATATATATCATGTTGATGAAGTTATTTTTCCTGCTCAGTGGAGCTTACTAATCCTTTTGATAGACCAATGGTAACGTCTGACCCAATATGGTCAACATATTATCCTCAAAGTTACATTTAACTCCGTACTTCCATAGAAACTCCATACCAGCTAGAATGTCATAGTTTTGGTTGGCCAGAGCTATAGCTGGCGCAGATACCACCAAGGATCCAAATTGAAGTGGCAGAGTGCTATAAGCTCCACATGAGATGGTGGTATTTGGCCCAGCTGTCCAACTCCTTCTTGTGTTCCAAATCAGGCGAGATCTTCATCCTCTACATCCTGAATCTTGTTACTGCATTCATGTCAAAACTGATCACTTGATACAGTTGATCATGTACATCTTCATCCACAAACAGATCACTAATGTCAATTTTCTTGTGCATAATATTGGGAAAAACAGGCTTCTCTGCAGCTCTAGACTGTTGCCTGTCTAGGCCGCAGGCCTTTTTCCTGACTCCTTTGTGGTTGCAGACTCTTTTGCTTGGACAACATTGATTTAATCCTTGGGCTTCTTGAAATTTACAATAAAATGTCCCTTTACTCCGCATTGGCAACAGATTTTCTCCTTCCTATTAGACCGTCTGAAATTCTTCAGGCTTATATCCTAGAACATCTCAGTTGTTCACCTCCTTAGCGCTCTTGTTCCCCTTTGTGGGATTTGAAGTTTTATACTGGGTTTGAATTGAAACTTCTGTTTGGGTAACAATTATTGCTCCCAAGATTTTCAAATTATCTGCCATCTGAGAGTTAGTAATTTCCATCACCAACATGGAAGATATCATTCAGTGCAAATTGCGGTAGGGCCACAGGACCATTTGTAATGCAATTCTGGCATCAAAATTATCCAGCACCTTCGCTCTAACCAGGATTTGCGCTTCCTAGTATAAAAGATCAGCAAAGCTTGCTAAAGATTCATCTTTATGGAATTGGATGCCCAAAAACTCTTATTTGTGCATTTTACATGCATGTTGGGCTTCCAAATTCTTTCATAATGGCCACTTTGGTCTCTGCATATGATCAGCTGTCCTCCTCCAGGTGGGGTAACACTAGGTTTTGACAATTGGTATCTAGGCAATTCATCACCGCCAATGCCTTTTGATGAGCTTCATATCCATATATTGTCATATCAAACAATCAAAAAAATGCTGGGACATTAGACTAATGAAAAGTTGGCAATTTCATTGTCACTTTGAATTCCTTTGAGGTTTCTCTAGCCACCTCTCTAGGTTTGGCTACTCAGCTCAGTTGAGGAATGATTTTGGGTGTCATCTCAAAATAGCAGTAAAAGCGGGTGGCATGTTTCTTGGGGTAATCATCTGTCAAATTATCATATTGGGAGTTCTTTTTTTCAACATCAGTTACCGCATAGGGCTCACATTCACATTTGTGAGTTTTTGAACCTTGACCTGATCAATCAGCCACTTGATATCAGCACTGAATGCACTTAGATGAATGTGATCCGCTTCATGCTCCATTTTTGAAAACAAGATATTCAAAATAAGCCCCCATCTTTCCTCTTCAATGACGTTACTTTTCCAAGTAACTCATTCCCAAAACTCATGACATTATTGATCCCTTCCTTCATCTTAGTGACTCTTTCTTCCAAGGCTGCGAATTCCTAATGATCTGCTGAGTTCAGGGCGTTCTGATTAAATGTTGCCAACTCCATCCATAGTTTTCTTATCTTGTCTTTATATGACATCAATTTTAAGTTCTTATATTCAACAACACCCCTGTAGTGAGTACCACATTGTTAAGATTTATAGGTTATTGATTATTTTTGGCCAATAACCCCTATAAATATTTTACCTGCACATGTTTGTTTTTTGTGCAATTCTCCACGTTGTATAGTAATTGATATGTTTGATAATAATATGGCGACTATTATCTGTAGTTGAAGGGAAGTATTAGATTTTGGTCCAATGCTCGGCCAGTATTTCCTCTCAAAATACTTATGAATTCTTGTATAGGGATTTGTTTCCTTGTACAGCCTAACTCAATCTACTCTTAGATCCCTGTTTACTGTTTCTTTGGTTTGACACACAGTTGGCAGCAATCCATGTTTTGATTCAGCTTCTTCTATAGAGCCCCGCTCAGATCCCTACTCTTTATCTTAAAGAGTCTCCCAACTATTGCATACAGCAATAATATCCCTGAGAAAGAATAGAACAAATGGATTCAGATAAAAATTACTAAGCTAATAAAATTAGTAAAAGTGATAATTTGTAAAATGATGATTTATGATATGGCAAGTTATTATTATTTACTAGTGAATTTTAGAAAAAATATAGTGGGTAATTTGTCACACAACCCTCATTTGGCACCTCTTCAATGAAACGGCCGCTGTAGCCATTAAATCACCCATCCACGTATCAGTAGCAACGTCTTCCCCATCCTGGCTAGGATTCCGTTATTGAACATTCTTGAGACTTGAAATGGAAAGAGCCAGAAAATGTATCTTTAATATTTTTCTCTTGATCCAAGTGAACCAATCATATATGGCAATCAACCTGCTTAGGTAATGGGTTTTGTTACCCATTAAGGCAGGACAACACCAACGGATCAATTCGCTAGTTGCAGGTGGCAACACTCGCCTTGCAACTTACTCCTTAAATTCTTAATTAGTTGGTGATGAAACCTGACTAATCCTAATTGGTACACCTGATAAAAATCAACTATCAGATGCCCCATTTTGTTGGAAACTCTGCTGACAAGATCTTAAGCATTCATTGAGTTCAATCTATGACAGATGCGACCTAACGAAAAACCTAAAATCCCCCAAACATAGTTACCCCAAAATCAGGGTCAACCTATATCTAAATTACCTTGCATTGGGGAATTATCCCCTAGAGATCCCTGGTAATCTACCCAGTTGGGAATATGGGAAAAAATCCCAACAAATACCCAATTCAGATGAGACTGTGGTTCACTAAGTTGATCATTTGGCAACTTTATGATTCTTACCCTTTTTTTGCTGTTCTTAATTTGCCACCTCGAGTTCCACTTTAAGTAGTTTTTACCTGACCTTCTGACAATCTTTCATTTTGATTGGGTAAGAAAATTAGCTTGTGTTATCTTGGGCTTAGTTTGGTCATTATGAATTTCTTAAAGTCAATATGAGCTGTGCCAACTATCATTTCTTCAGGAAATTTATTGAAGTAATCCCTTTAACTCCCTTCTCAGGTCTAGGTGTTGATTCAGTTGAGGGAGTCATATGGTCATTATAAATCCTATCTTTTTTAATATCAGGATATCTGACAATGGATAGAATCGTATTGAAGAGTTAATCAATCTGACTATTCATATTTTCACCTAACTGATTGATTATATGACCAATATGGGTACTGACCTCATTGTCTGAAGCTTTTGTGATTGTATGCCACTATACCTCCCCTCTCAGGTACTCTTTAACCTGAGAACAGTGGTGGACCGCATCAGCTACATATTGTAATGAGGCTACTTTATAGAACACTATTTCCTCAGTAAAAATGGACCAGATTGCTGTTCAATTAATTTGTTAAGTAATATAGGCTAGATTGGCCTCATTTGTCTTATGTTGATTATGTATTATAATGACATGGATCATTCAATGGTAGTCCAACAATTCAGATAATAGTTTAATGCCACGCCAATGAGTTTCATATATATACCAATCCAATGATTCTTATATACTAGACTAGTACTGAAATATGTGGTTGATGGAAGGATGTATGTATTAAGATAATTATCTCAACTATATGTTCCTGAGTAGCAGTTTACTTAATCACGATGGACACCTTCATTTCTTAAAACACATAATATTTTGAGTATAGTTAGTATTGTCTTTTATGCCGCCCAAACATTCCCAGATGATTATCATTGACAGCGTCAGTAAAGAGGCAGTTCCCAAGAGTAGCCATCCCATGACTTCATTGATATGTTCACAGAGTACATGGGCCAAACGACCTAGATATTAGGAAGTTGATGATCTATCAAAGCGAGGTCCATGGAAGAGTCGCCATCCTCCCTAATTTCTGATTTGCTAAAATGGAAGTGATCTTGTCTTAATTTTACAATTTCAAAAACCCATGTTTTTGCTTGTTCTCAAGCCAATGGCGAAGTGACTTATTTTTGGCTCTTTTTGATGATTCATCTATAATGTAGTCATAGATTAATTTCTTATAGTGAGCACTAGATATTGTAACACGTTTTACAACAGTGAAATTTAAGCACAGGTAAAGAAAGCGCTCAATAATGTACTACTTTATTTAGACAGAATACTTTAAAGAATAAATTGTACTTGGGAAAATATATATCATTTTTATTAGTACTATCTTCTACTTCACTTTAACAGTATGCACTTCTAGTCTTGCTAAAGATCCAGTATATTATTAATTTAGTTTTAGTAGGAAATGCAGAGTCTTAATGTTTGTAGCATAATGGCCTCTATCATTTCAAGCTGCCCCCTATTTGGCTGTGTCCTTTTCGTTATATATTCTATGGTATCCAGAAGGTGCACAGTTCCTTGGCTTTCTCCACAGCGCCCATAATTTTTAGAATCTCCTATTTTCGCCTACTGACATGCAATCAGTCGTGCCTAAAGGTTTAAGTGTGATACAGATCATGAAATCAATATTATATTGTTCAAGTAAAATTTCCATAATAAAGGCGTAGATTGTTATAGCAATTGGTGTAATTCATTATGACAGAATGAGACTAGATATAAAAAGTAGTTTCATGTTTAAAAATGGTATAAGAACAGAGTAAATGGTAGCTTGGGCAAGGGTGGGTGAATTTGAGGGTAGATGGATTGGAGAGTTATTTGATAGATACTTAAAAAACTTATTAACAAAAGTGAAGATGGCGAGGCAGTAAATCCTATGTGCATCAGTTTTAGAGGTTGATCTCATATGATTAGTCAACAACAATTCTTAATAAGCGGTCCAAGAGTAAAATAGAGTAGGTTTAGGAGCTTATAAGCTTATGGATGCTGTACTGTTATGCCAATTCAAGATTCTATGAGCGTCCCCTCCTACTAATGAAAAAAAGATAGTGCCCACAGGATTTTGAGGACTATAGAAGGTTGAATGCCAAAATTATATTTAGAACTACTTTTCTGTGTATCAATATGCCTTTAAATGACTTAAATGCTTTAAATACTTCTCTGAGATGGACTTGGTCGGTGGATAATGGAAAATGGAGCTATCAACAGAGCATTATGAGAAATTCACCTATTATACAAGTAAATCTTTATGATCTAAAATGTATGCAACAGGTATTTAATAACACTTCAGCTATTATCAATAAGGAATGTAGCCATTATTTAGAGAATTTAAGATGTAAGTATGTTTATATACTTAGATAATAATCATTACTTAGTTGAATCTTTTGAAGCACTTTAAGCATCTGAAAAAACTTTAGCCAGTTGAGAAAGAACAACATTAAGTTAATGCATAGAAGCCTTTTTATTTTTAAACAGTCAATTATGAGCTTCTTAACGAAGTAAACAGAATATGAATTAAAGCATACCAATGCAAGTTAAAGCCATAGCCAAGATTAGTTTGCTGTAGTGCATGAGAGATGTACAAGTATTTATTTGGCATGGTAGAATAATACCATTAGTTTATATTAAACTTTGCAAATATTGAAGAATGACTTGCCCACCTGTTAAAAAGGTGTACTGTTTACATGGTAATAAGAGCGAGATGACGCCTTCAAACAACTAAACCACCTGTTAATGGAAGCACTAATCTTGTTTTACAGATTTTATAAAATAAGTTTTATCTTTACACAGACTCCAGCATTGTAGAAATGAGGGGGCTTCTTGGCTAAGCTGTATAAGTTTACTAAGACCATATTATAAAATATACTCAGAATCATTTAACAGAGCTAAACGCAACTATACAGCTATCAAACATGAGTGATAGATGTCATTTGAGATGTACAACGCTTTTTATCTATATCTATGGAGCATAAATCATTATTGTCACTACCCACGCCCGCTTGAGATGGTAACCTAACATAAAGGACCTGATGGGCGCTTTGCAAGATGGGTAAAATTAATTGCAAGGTATCTTGAAATTCTAAACCAAGATATTGTGAAGCACCTGGTCGTGGATTGTTTGTTGTAATCAAAATATCATCTGCATGCACATGAGAAGATATAATTTTTTAATTAATTTATAAATCATATAGTGAATGGGAAAAAGAGGATGAAGCAATGAATATATTCTTAAGAGTTGATTAAGATCAACAAGAATTAGAGATGGGTAGTTAGAGATATATATAAGACAAAAGTTTGCCTTAAGTGAAGCCAAGGAAAATAGCTATAATCATGATGAACAATGCCAATTTAGCTTAGAATGTTACAAAAGACCTATCATCACCTGAGGAAGTTCTAAAAGAAAACCATAATGGATGATATTAGTCAGGCACTGGAATTCTACGTTACATCTGACAATATAAGCTAATCCTGAAGAAGTTAAATTTTAGCTTTTGCCTCCTATATAGCCATTTAGCACTGTGTCCATCTACGTTATAGGACATTTACAAGGTCTTATATAAGAAATATATATCATTAAAGCATAGACCACTTCATTAAGTGGGTAGAAACAAATGCAGTCAAGGCGTTTACATTAATGGTTAAAAAATTATATGATCAAGTTATCACATAAAATAAAATCCATAAGTGCTGCTTTTTATAAAAGACAAATTTTACTTGGAAGTAGTAAAACAATTGATGTATTTATTGGGAGTCAAACAGTTCTTCAAACCTTATACTTCCTCTTTGATATTAATTTTTAATGAGTCAATGGGACTGTCACAATTCTGATATGACTGGACGATAAGCATTAAGTCAATATGGTGGAATGGATGGAATCTGCCAAGTTATGCACACAATTAATTGAGCGCCTCGAAATAAGGCGATATTGGGATTGTTGGAAAATTGGCCAAATTGGGTGATTGTGAATTGATGAATGAATAATTGGTGGAGCCAATATGATATGGCGAAGTGAATTACTATGCCATGGAAGTGGTACCATCCAAAGTTGTTACCATACAAGCGGGATGAGATGATTGAGAAAGTTAAGTTGAAAGTATTTTTTAGAGTGAGTATAACAGCGAGAACAGCTGTATTAATATATAAAATAAAAGAGAGTTGAGGGAGCGAGTGCTCCATATTTATTCATTTATTTATAAGTTTATTCTGTCATGTTGAGGACAACAATCATCATATTGTTGGTCCTAATTTCTCAGTGGGTTAAACCCTGTGCAACTTCCGTTGGCGTATATCTCAAATACACCAATTTTATAATAGTGGTGCTCACTACATGGGGCTCATTGATCAATCACATAGTATAATAAGCGTTCCTCCATTGTTAGTCATGTCATATCCAGCTTGCTTCACTAAGAAATCATCTCCACACACTGAAACTGTGGAATATTAAGAACTCAAGATTGCCCTAGATGCTGTGCTCAATTTGGAAAAAGGATTTTCTGCAAGAATGTTGTATTAACAAGCTTCCTCCATTTGACCAAGATGGGAACAACCATGTGTTTTTTAAACAATTTGAGTTTGCAGTAGAAGGGGCATTGGATTAGTGCAAAGCCAAATTACTAATGTCCACATTGGATGTTTGTAGCACCAACAAAGTTATTTTCTATCTTCAAAACAGTCCCGTTACCTATCAAAAAGTGAAGGAAACTGTGCTGTGGTTGTTTGGAGGAACTTCAAAAATGGCGTTAAGAAAGGCTGAGTTTATTACCATTGGGTTTCAGCCTAACGAGACCCTCACTGAATTTGCTGATGGATTTTCAGCAGATTCTCATGTGTTAATTGGGGCAGGGCTTTTAACTGAATGTGACACAAGCATAGCATTGACCTCTGCTGTGAAACCATATCGAGAGCTTTTTAATTCTTGGCTCCATATTTAGAGGTTGACATATCCTTGCTCAAATTTGTTCAAATTCTACGCCGTCTATCTGCTAATTTCCCTCCACCCAATATAGAGTGGAGACCTAGCACCTCCGCTGCTAGCCTTTTTTATCCAGAGGAATCATCCCTCCTTGTTCAGCAATTGGTTGGCATCCCCTGGCCCTATCATCAATATAAGCATCGCTTCCAACCCAACCCTTGGGGTGGCTCCTTTTACAACAATTAAGGTCACAGGTCTTATGGGGTCAACTGCTTTTCATGTTGTCACTTGGGGCACCTGGCTAGAAGTTGTCACCAACGGAGGGTTCAGTACCTGCTGCAGGAGCAGTACCACCAGGGAAAATTCAGAGCGGAGTAGAGATGGGGCTCCCTACATCCACTATTATAAACTAAAATGTCCCATAGGAATCTATTCCTGTATCTTCAGTGGAAGTTCCTCAGTATGATGATGCCTTCTTATATCAGCGACCTGATGGAGGGGTGAATGTGCTGACACAAACGCAATTCATGAACCTGGCGGAAGCAATCTCTCAGGAAAAACCAAAGCCTTATGCTTGTCAAATGTTTGATCTCCTTTCTACTGATGAACCATATCCATTAGATGATGCGCTTCTCATGGAAGAAAAAAGCGTGGCCTTCCCTGTGGATGCTATTATTAAAGAATACTCTTAAGTGGGGAAGGGTATTATGAGCTTCCTTGGAAAAAAGATCAGTAAAATGTCCATGTTCTAAACAATTAGAATGCCCCTTATGCTGAATGTACTTACTGTGACACTGTTGTAGCAAAAACCTGAGTTCATGCAATAATCGATACAGGTGCCCCAATCAACATAGTGTCCACAAAGTTGGTGGCAAGACTGGCGTTAAAGCCTGACGTGGAACATCTTATGGTGTATGGGACTGCAGGCACTGAAAACACAGTCTCTGAAGGAGCGTGCAGCGAACTACCTTTGCAATTCAGGTCAATTGTCATTGTAGCCCCAGCCATAGTGCTATTAAATAATAACTATGACCTTTTTAATTGGAACTGCTTTTATGCGCCACTATGGGGTTGTTGTAGATATGACCACAGAGACATTTGAAATTCTGTGGCAGCGGATCCCAATCTACTTCACTTCCAGTGGACTTCCAAAGGATTCTTTACACATGAGTCATATTAACCTTGCATATGGTGATGGGGTGGTTTCATTTCACTATCATATACTTAAGTGTAAAACATGGCCCAATCCCAGTCAAATTCATGGATATCAAGGGTCACCACTTATAGCTGCGGGTCCTATATCTATTCCCTCTGGACACCAAGTAATCATTAACACTGAGTTAGAGGTGGAAGTGCCTGATGGGCTTTATGGGGAGGTCATTGGACCTTATCAGCAATCATGGTTTGTGCCCCATGTGGCCCCAGGCAATATACTTCTGAGACATGGGGAGATCAAGGTCTTAGTAGAAAATCTTCAGAATAAACCAATGCAAATCCGCCAACACCAAGTAGTTGCATTCCTCCATTTCATTCCAGTTGAGGAGGTCCTTAGGATTAATGAGTTCAGTTTGTTTGATAAATTTGGCCTGCCCATTTAAACACAGCCTGGCGTAATGGCAGTTGTACCATGCAAAAATTTAAGGGGGCTAATGGAAGACCAAAAAGATCAAGTAGAATCCTTATTTCGAAAATTATGAAGAGATCTTTGCTGTTGACAATTACGATTTAGGGTGCGCCCAGGGGGTTGCCCATCAGCTGGACACTTGGGATCATCCCCCATTAGGTCTCAGCCAATCCGCTGATCAAGGGCAGCGAAAGAAGTCATCAATGAGAAGATTGATCAGCTGCTAGAGCAGGGAATTCTCAAACCATCTAAGAGTCCGTGGGCTTCACCTGTTCTAATTGTTAAAAAAGAAGGATGGTACTAACCATGTTGTAATCAACTACTGGAAGTTTAATAGTATCACCAAGAAGGACTCATACCCTCTTCCATGGATTGATGATGCACTGGATTGATTTGGTGGCGCTCGCTATTTCTCAGCAATGGATTTGATATCTGG
Source organism: Massospora cicadina (assembly GCA_022478985.1). Lineage (NCBI taxonomy): Eukaryota > Fungi > Entomophthoromycota > Entomophthoromycetes > Entomophthorales > Entomophthoraceae > Massospora > Massospora cicadina. Next base: position 58,610 of record JAKSZP010004321.1, on the reverse strand, counting down.
TTATTGGCAAATTGAGTTGCCCCCGGTGAAACAAGAAAAATGCACCATAATCACATCCAAAGGGCTTTTCCATCCCATTTGTATGCCACAAGGTCTATGGTATGGCCCAGCTACATTCCAACGAGCAACGGACACCATTCTAGGGGATCTGATGCTGTCATGTGTTCTTGTGTAACTTGACGATATTAATGTCTTCTCATGCACATTCACTGAGAACCTTACCCATCTAGAAGAGGTATTTTTGACTGGCTGAGGCCAATATCAAGATTAAGCCCAGGAAATGTCACTTCTTCAAGGATCAGTTAGAGTACATCAGTTCTGTGGTGGATGCGACCAGGCTGAGACCCAAACCAGCCAAGGTGGAAGCTTACTGGCAGACGACTAAGCCAGCTAGTAAACAGGACATTCAGGTGTTTTTGGGGATGGTGGGTTATAACTGACGCTTCATACCCAACTTCAGTTGCATTAGAGGGCCGCTGCTTGAGCTTCTAAAGAAGGATGCCAAGTTTGAATGAATGGAAAAGCACCAATGAGCCTTTAATACTGTCAGAATTGCAGATGACCACATAGTCCAACTCTTTGACTGAATATGAGATTTGACAATTATGTTATAATTGTAAAGGGTCAGCAATAGGGGCTGACTGATGAGAATATTTTCAGGCAGAATCCCTGATGATATTAGAGGTCGCCAACTATTAATTATTGTCAGGCATCATCCTTAATGCTAATTGAGGCCGCTGACAGATGACAATTTTGTCAGGAATCATCCCCAATGACATTTGAGGCTTCCAATAGATGATAATTTCATCGAGCGTCATCCCTGATAAAATTAAGCAATAATACAATATTGGGACTATCCCGATAGCCAAATTATAGAAAAATCATTCAGAACGGAATGGGTTGGAGTAATAAAAAAATACCAAAAGTGTTTGAATGCCAGAGGAAATGTAAAATTGTCATCAGTCAAAACAATTGATTTTGTGTGCCTAATACCAATTGTTTAGACCGCCAAACGCCCAAGAATTACGCGGCCTAGAAAACCCAAGGCAAAAGTACCTGACAAGATTTGGTACCTAACACTAAGGGCAAAACCAGTATAGGAGCACAAATATTCTCATCAGACAGCTGAAAAGTTTTTTGCTGATTCTAAACTATTAAAACTCCACATAATTCCCTAATAAAGATTAGATTCAACTTGATATTAGCTTTAGTTGTTTAACATTGGTTGTTTAACATTACTCTTAAGAGAAGAGTGCAAGGATCATATATCCTTAGGTTAGAAATATCAAGATCTCCACCTGGCTCTGCGAAAAGGGAATAGGGATAGTGTTCCCTACCAGAGTATCTTCAAGAAGAAGCACCAGTTTAGCGTTGAACTTTACTCTCAACGTGGCTTTTGGGCAGCCAACTATAATAATAGTCTTCATGCTAACATTGCTTAGTCTATCAAATTATAAACGTCAGGATCCACGAATCTGTGAAGTTGAAATCCAGGGCTGAAAAGCGAGCAACTAAGCCCAAGAGCTTAACAGATACACTTCAAATGGCACTAATTAGTACGCCCATGTTACGCTACCCAAAAATTTCAAAAAGGAATTTATTGTACAAATGGATGCATCTCTTTCCGCTGTGGGGGCAGTTTTGTCCCAGAAAAGATGGCGAAGGAGAGGAGCACCCAGTGGCATACTGCAGTCGAAGTCTGAATAGCCATGAATGTAATTATACTGTGACCAAGCGAGAGTGCTTAGCATTGATCTACACATATAAGCAATTCAGATTCTACTTTCATGGGGTAAAGTTCAAAATCGTAACAGACCATGCATCATTATAGCTGGTTGCAGAACCTCAAAGAACCTGAAGGCTATTTGGCTCGATGGGCTCTCAAGCTGCAGGCTTATGATTTCAAGATCCTTCATTGGCCAGGAGCAAGGCATCAGAACTCCAACTATTTATCTCGATTGCTGACTGTTGTGGTGATGGCGGACCTCAGCAATTTGATTTACAACAAGATGCTTAGTGGAAAGTATGATTAAGAACCACCCCAAGTGATCAAAGCATTAACCAAGATGTGAATGAATACTTTCCAATGGAATGGGGAACTGTATAAGAGGATTGGTGATTCTATGGTGAATTTTCCGCAACTTTCAGCATGGCTGGGAATTATTATGAGCGCCCACAAGGCAGTCAGACATGGCGGAGTGCACAAGGCAATGGATTTGCTGCGCCCTCAGTACTATTGGGAAAGTATGAACTTTGATGTGCTCAAAACCATTTCTTGTTGCCATCAGTGCCAAGTAGAGAAGCCATTCCTCCATAAGACTTCTTATCAGGTAGTAAAACCCCATTTTACTTGACATTCTGTTTCCCTGGATGTTGTTGGTCCCTTGCCAGTAGGAGCTAACCTGTATAAGTACATTCTGATGGCTATTGACCATCTGACCCAGTGGGTCAAAGCAAGGGCAATACGAGATTTGGGGCAGTTACAGTGGTCAATTTTTTGATTGAGTGCATTATTCAGCAACATGGATGCCCTCAGTTTATTCTCACTGATAACAGAACCAATTTCACCTCGCACATCCTCCCCAAATTGAATGAGCTTATGGGTATCCACGGGGTTCTAATGACCCCATACCACCCCAAATCTAATGGAATGGTCAAACAAGTGAATGGGAATCTGGTGAACATACTATGAAAATTAGTACCGGATCAACTTTCCAATTGGAGCTCTCTCCTTTCCACTGCTGTGTTCACCTATAACATTAGTTACCATTCCACCACAGGGAAGAGCCACTTTGAACTACTATAAAGCTGAAACCTGGCTCTTCTAGTGTTACATTATTCATGTGTAGAAGACACTGATGGAATATAACCCCACCGCTATTTGACTAACCTTGCAAACATTCTGATCAAATTGCAAACTGAAGCCTACTCCTTCAGCTTATCCAAGAAGATCAGGAATAAGGCTACGGATTGGGTATGTCAAAGAAGGTTAGCACAGTTCAAGGAAGGCGACATGGTTCTCTTCCACGATCATCATGGGTTCAGGTGGAAACAAAAGCTGGCCAGTATATGGATTGGTCCGTTCAAAGTCATTGAGAAAGATGGGGTTGACACGTATACTATTAAGGACCCCATTAGCAGTTGAATCATCAACCAAGTGCATGCGAAGTTCCTCTAGGCATATAAGCAATAGGAGTCTTATCATCTAGTCAAGGAGAGGGTAATGTTGCGATTCCAATATGACTGGACAATAATCACTAAGTTGATATGGTGGAATGGATGGAATCCGCTGAGTTGTTATGAATACAATTAATTGAGCGCCTCGAAATGAGGCAATATTGGGATTGTTGGGAAATCAGCCAAATTGGGCAATTGTGAATTGATGAATGAATAATTGGTGGAACCAATGAGATATGGCGAAGTGAATTACTAAGACATGAAAGTGGTACCATCCAAAGTTGTTACCATACAAGCGGGATGAGATGATTGAGAAAGTTAAGTTGATAGTATTTTTTAGAGTGAGTATAACAGCGAGAACAGCTGTATTAATATATAAAATAAAAGAGAGTTGAGGGAGCGAGTGCTCCATATTTATTCACTTATTTATAAGTTTATTCTGTCATGTTGAGGACAATGATCATCATATCGTTGGTCCTAATTGCTCAGTGGGTCAAACCCTGTGCAAATTCTGTTGGTGTATCTATCAAATAGCGCCAATTTTATAATAGGGACTCTAGTCTTGACTCTAATGAAGAATAAACAAACCACACCTCTAGATAAAAATATTGTTTCCATCATCCCTGTTTGCTTACCAGATAAGTTATCACATTACTATTATCATGTCACTTTTTAAAGCATTATAGTTAGAGAAGCAGCATTTCCAGTAATGTTATCACAAAAGGGAAACAGACAAAACTAATACAACCAATATAAAATATCAGGACAAGTAGTCAAGTTTTCAAATTTAACATAAAGTTAATATTAATAATAATTTTTCACCTAAGATTTTTTCATTTCCGCTCAACATCACTTTCAAGCGATTTTGATAAAAAAGTAACCATTAATTTTCCACTACCACCTATACCGCATCAGTTTTCATTTATGTCCACAGATCCACCACCTGGTGCCCCAGTGTGGGGCAGCAGTGCTTTACCTGCTAGCATTTACAGCTCAGCAGGAAAAAATGAGCAGATGGGCTTATCCAGTCCGCCTGATACAACTGGTTGCTTTTTACCCTAAGGGACTTAGCACTACACCTCGCACAAGTCCACCCAACCTGCCCCCACCCCCTAACCCTACCTTGATCCAATATCCACTTTTGCTTCTGCATCAAAAATGGATGTCTCTTCCCATATGCTGACAAAGTGATTATTTAGCTGACAATGACCACCTTCACTCCAGCAAGTTTTATCAACTTCCGCCCTTATAAAGGATACATTATATTGGCTTCCCCAAGGAAGTGGACGTAGCCGCTGCAGTGGCAATGCTCTTAGTTTACAAAAACACACTCATTACAACACTTAAACTCGTCTCCTCAATGATACCACACTCGTGGTGACCTTTACAAACCTTCCCTCCCACCTTCCCCCTCAAACTCTATATGAGGAGTTTATGTCAAAGCTTTCCAATTATGGCACAAACCCCATCCTCCAATTGTTTTTCCCAAGTGGTGCTGAGCGTCTAGCAGCCTCAGTCAATGGCCACCATCACCCCCCACCAGCTAAACATGGCCCAGCATATCACACCATGAGCCTATATCCCATCCAAACCTGACCATTTCTTTTGGGCTTGCACTGACAAAGGTCGTACAATTTTCCCCCTATGCTCAAATTGGACCATGTAAAGAAAGTATGTCTATACAATTCAACCACACGAACACTGCCAACTCCGCCCATGAGGCCACACCAACAGCGTTCAAATGGGGATTTTGGCTGCCCCCACCCCCACAGGCCAAGCGCATATTGAATCCAAAGCAAAAATTATCAACCCATGCCCAAGCCAGCCAATTTAAACACATGTCAACCAATTGCGTGATAGGTTTGACCCAAATTCAATCTAACTAATCTTCACCCCAAAATCTACTTGACCCAAGCCACGTATCACTGAATCAATCCTACCCAACCAAATCCCTTGGGATTTATTGGATGAAGTGGACGAATCTGGTGAAATTTTCCCACACCAGACTCCCCAATTAATTTAGAGCCTTATTTTATATCATACTTTGATTACCCTTTCGCACCCCAGAATTTTTTCCCCAAACCCACTGCTACACCTTTCTTGAGCAACCATCAGGTAGCTGAGGCCATGGTGGCTTCACCTAAAAGTCGCCATCTCCACGAAGTTGTAGCAGCCTCTGTCGCTGAATTTAAAGAAGGGCTGCATATCACTGGATTTTCTCCCAATTTTAGATGTTGCAGAAAAAGAAAACACCTGACTCAGAGAAGCTGCCATCTCCACTGTAAATCATGTTGCAGAATTGGCTGATTTTTCTTTACTCACACATATCACAAGATCCAACATTGCAAAATTTTCCCATATTACTGATTCTCACATCCAAGCAGAACACCAGTATGCTGAACTCATAGAGGCTTTGATTCAGGCCCAATTTTTTAATCTCAACGCCTATTTACATCACCTTGACCCTCATACCATGGATGTCCCATAACCTTGCTTTCAGCATTGATCCGTCTCTTCAATGCTGAAACTGAAATCAGAGCCAAAGTGATAATCCGCCTGATCCCCCTCCTCCTCCTCCGCCATGGCGGGAAAAGTGGCTCGCCACTGTGCCAAATGGTAGTTAATTTTTTTCGCTTTTTTGTGCGTCTCAATGCTCATTTTGGGCGGTTGGTTCATATTATTGGCTTGTTTCATTGGAATTTATGCTTTGGTAATGTCTGTCCCCTGGTTGGCATATCTCTTATAATTTTAAATTCTTTCATTTAAGGAAAGTACAGTAGAAAATAAAAAAAGCAAAGTTACTCATATTGGGGACATGACAGATGGTCATGTTTAATCATATGAGTGGAGGTCAACTTAAAAATTAGCATGCCGTTTGTAAGGACCTACAATTGTGCTCTTGAATAGAGACTCTGAGCATTCAGGTAAAAAAACAATCCCAATGTACATACAACTAACTCCACGCAAGAAAAAGGATTCCTATAATTCTCACCTTGGACATATATAGTTGTAGAATACTCAATTAACAGGGTTAATATCTTTTTCCTTAGAAATAGACACTTAATATAGGTAAGATCTTTTAGAATAAAATAATGAAAATAAAATAGCCAAAAAGTATGATCAATGAGCCAATTTTAAAGCCAGTGATAGAAAATAATTTTTAATAAATGACTGTCCTTATTTAGCTGATAGCTAAAAAATTTGTGACTAATGGTGATTAAAAAACAAACACCTTTTATACAATTGGTTCACCAAAATAATTAGTAGCTGATGTAAATGGCCAAATTTCATCTGACACCGCTTATAATAGCTAAACTATGTTTATTCCTTATAGCCAAAATTTTACACATCAGAGCATCAGCATTCAGAGTGATATTTTTAATTAATTATGTAATTTCACTCAAAGTAACAAAGTCATAAAAAAATCCACAGTTGGATCCATATTCATGTAAAGCACAGAAACAGCAAGAACTTAAATACTTAAAATAAGAGGAGTGGATATTATACCAGAGTGGTTCCTGCTCCTATCTAGTTTGGGTTTTAATTGAAACAGGTTCAAAACCAGCACAGGATAAAAAACTTGGCGTGGTATAATTGTACCAAGGTCTATCCACCTCGTATACTTTTTAGTACCTCAAATATGAGATAATCCATAAAATTTTAAGTTTAGACCAATAAGGTCAAGTAGAATAGAAATAGAGTTTAGTTTGATCTGAGGTGTCACAGATTTTGCATCCGCTACATCAAGGCTCTGTTAGTGTGCCAGGCCAATAGTATGAGGACTGCTGGTCTTTTCTGTTTCGCCTTCATTGGCATATATTTACACTACAAGTCCACAAAGTAAATCCCCAATCCAGAAGACTAACAACTCACCTTGGCTAATTGACCCTCAGAGTGTGCACTGGCAGGACCTCAACCACTTCCAGGGCGTCTCAACCCACTTGCCACTTCACCATGGTCTATTGTCTAACACTCTCAGGTGTGCACTGGTGATTCAATAACCCATCGCAGTCATCCCAGCTCCCTTGCTACTTCACCCTCACGGCATCCAGCCGTCAGTCACTCATTGTGGTGTCTGGTTGCCTGAGTTCCCAAAGTGCTTCCTTGTAGCTTCCAGGTATGGGATCTAATAGCACTGATCACTCCAAGTTCATAAACCCAGCACTTACCTTGGTGATCTCCAGTCCCACCTTTACCAATCAAGAGGCCTAACTACTAACAACTAATACAGTGGGCGTAAGAGAATTTCATTTAGGGAAATTCAACTATCTATACTTAGGCGTTTCCATGGCAATCTAATGTTCGCCTAAAAACACTCATTGGGTTCATTGTTGACGTCAAATCCAATCATCAGCAATTGCTATTGACAATTGTTTGATCTTAATTGTCACAATTGAGCACTAGATATTGATTGATTCATCCTCAATATTGATTGCTGTCTATAACTTATATAAATTATCATTCTAAACATAATCAAATATATGAACTTTAGTCGCCAGTAAATCGTAACTCTAGGCAGTGAAATGTCCACTTCACGCGCAACTATCAGAACACTTAGCATCAAAGCTGGCAATATGACTATCCTCAGCATAAGTCACTGGCTAATACTAAAATAGTACATGAATAAAGTATCCTTGACATCAGTTGCCATTAATCCCAAACACTTTGATGTCAAATAGGTAATGCGCCAATTATTTGTTTCTTTTTCACTCTTGGCCTTGATCTGTTGGTGAACCTTAACAAAGTAGTTATAACTTGTTGATATCCTTACATCAGTTGCTGGTAATCAAATACACTATTCTGCTATCAGAAAATGCCACTAAGCTTTCCAGATCTAGCAGAATTCATCATAATACTCAACAAAACCAAATGTGGAGAAAATTGACAAGCTAATACTAAAATATCATTGAAACGTGATAGTTAATCAGTCTGCCAGACCCAAATAATCTTGACTTATATTTTTGAAAACATGGGAGACATCTGGTTAATATTCTGACATTAGTCCTTTACTCAGATGGTATTCCTCCAGCGTGACTTCTACCTTTTTATGGACTAAGATTTCATCAGCGGAAAAGGGAGTGAGGTTCATGAATCAACCTCCCCAGATCTAAGAGGCACTAGAAACTAAATGTTGGGGTGAGGTTCTTCCAGGCGGCATCCTCTTCAAAAAAGAAAACCATTAGCTCTCGCCACCTTCTAACCTTAACTCTAGCTACTCAAGCAACAACTAAAGGAGCCCAAGTAGTAAGCACCAATGTCATGGATTTTCATCTGCTACATCAAGGCTCTACTAGAGTGCTAGGCCAACAGTATGAAAATGATGGCCCTTGCTGTTTCGCCTTCATTAAAATACCTTTCCACAACAAGTCCGCAGGAAAGCTCCCCAACCCAGAAGACCTAAAAACTTCACCTTGGCTGATTGACCCTTCATGGGATTGCAATGCGGGTTCTCAGCCCCTTTCCCAACTGGCCTAACCACTTGCCACTTCACCATGGACAATTGTCAACCATCTCAAGTGTGCACTGGTTACTCCGTCCTCCATCGCAGGCATCCCAGCCCCTTGCTAGTTCACCCTCATGACATTCAGCCATCAGTCCCTCATTGTGGTGGCTAATTGGCTGAGTTCCCGTGAGGCTTCCTTGTAGTTTCCAGGTATGGAATGCTGGTAGCACCAACAAATCCAGGTCCATTAACCCAGCACCTACCTTGGGGTTCTCCAGTCCCACTTTTAACAATCTAGCGGCCTAAAAACTAAAACTATTAAAAGTGGGAGCAAGAGATTTTCATTTAGGGAAATTCAACTATCTATACTTAAGCGTTTTCATGACAATCCGATGTTAGCCTAAATACACTCATTGGCATTCATTTCTGGCATCCCATCCAATCATCAGCAGTTGTTGATGGCAAATGTTCCCTCTTTATTTGTCACAATTGAGCACAGATATGGTTTAAGTCATCCTCAGCATCAGTAACTGGTTCAACATATATAGAATTATCACTCTAAGTGAAATTGAGTATATCCTTGGCCTTTAGTTGCATATATTCTGAACTCTAGATGGTTTAATGTCTATCGCACACTCAACTATAAGGACCTTTAGTACCAAAATTGGCAATGTTATTATCCTTGGAATAAGTTGATGGTAATCCTAAATATTACATTATTGGATTATCCTTGGCTTAAGTCACCACTAATCCCAAACACTTTGATGTTAAATTGGCAATTTATTAATTTATTGCTGGTTCACCAATATCCTTGATCTGCCAGTAAACCTTAGAATCAATAACTATAACTTGTCAATTATCCTTTACTCCAATTTTTGGTATTTGAGATACATTATTTGCTATCAGTGATTGTCCCTGATACTTTCAAGATCTGGTGGGTTAGTCAAAATAGCTCAACCCAACCAAATGGGGAGCACAAATTGGAAATAATACTAAAAATTATTGTAGCGTGGTAATTAATTAGTCTTCTGGCCCAAAAAATCTGGGCCCTTATTTTAAATATGCATTGTAGGAATCCATCTGATTAATTTTCTAAAATTTTCCCCTTATCCAGATAGTATTCCTCCAGCATGACACCTACATTTTTGGAAGGCCAAGACTTTATTGGTGAGACGTGGAGAGATGTTTGTGACACAACTTCCTCGCCTCTAAGAGGCGTTAGAAACTAAAATGATTGGGGCGAGGTTCTGCCATGTGGCATCATCACCCTATAAATAAAGAATCAGTGGATCTCACCACCTCCTAACCATACCTCTAGTTACTCAAGCAACGCACTTTCAGACCTCTGTAGTGAGCACCAATGTCACACATTTTATACTTACTACATCAAGCTCTGCTAGTGGGCCAGGCAAAAGTATAAGGACTGCTGGCCCTTGTTGTTTCAACTTCTTTGGCGTACCTTTCCACTACAAGTCAAAATGGCAACTCCCCAAACCAGCGGGACAACTTCACCTGACCAATTGACCCCTCGTGGGTGTGCACCAGAGGGTCCTCAGCCTCATTCTGGGTGGCCTAACCCCATTGCTAATTTACCCTCAAGACTAATAATTGGCCCCTCTTGGGTGTGCTCCGGTGAGTCCAACCCCATTGCAGGTGGCCCAGCTCCCTTGCTACTTAACCCTCATGACCAGTGGCCATCAGTCCCTCGATGTGGTGTCCAGTTGGCTGAGTTCCCACGGGGCTTCCTTGTAGCTTCCCAGTATGGAATGCTGGTAGCACCAATAAATCCAGGTTCATTAACCCAGCACCTACCTTAAGGATCTCCAGTCTCACTTTTACCAATCTAGCGACATAACTACCAACCAATAAAAGTGGGTGCAAAAGAGATTTTTGTTTTTAAAGAAATATAAGTATTTACAGTATGGCATAAGTCACTGGATATTCCTAAATTAGCTCATGATTTGATTATCCTTGGAATCAGTTGCCAGTAATCACAAATAATTTGATGAAGAATTGGCAATCTGCCAATTATGTATTGCTTGTTCATCCACAGCCCTGATTTTCTGGTTAGCCTTAATAGATTAATAATTATAATTTGCTAATTATCTTAAGATTCAGTCAATTGTAATTAAATATACTAATATGCTACCTGGATTGTCCCTGATACTTCTAGATCTGGCATATTCATCTGTATATCTCAATTTAACTTTTAACTGAACACAAATTGGCAACCTAATGTTAAAATATTTACCAAAATGCGGTAACCATTGGTCCACTATCCCCAATTAACTTGACCCTTATTTTAGAAATTATGGGAGTAATACATATGGTTTATTCTCTTAAATGAGTGTAAGAAGAAAGTGCGCAATTGTCTATTGAAACATTGTGAAAATATTTAGAAAATTTTTAAATATTATTATTTATAAAAAAACACCTTTTATTATATACAGAAGCCTTTATATTTCTATAATAACTGAGCTTTATTATTTCACAGAATCTGAATCTTGCTGTTTGTAATATTTCGTGCTAATAACGTTAAAGCCAGAAGGTTTAAGCTAAGACTAATTATCAAATAGAGGTTAAGAAAACTCCTGATGTGATTACAATAATTTATCGTCAAGTTTTATAGCTTTAATATAATTTGTTTGATTGGACCAAGAGTAAAGGTCCAGTTGCAACAAAGTACAAAGTCTAAAAGGACTAATTATGAACTATCTGCACAAAATAAAAATTTTCTAGCGGCCCACAATTACTAATCAGCATAAATGTGCAAAGGGCCACTTTAGCAGCGTTAGGATTTTTTTCTCATATTCCCAGTCTGCTAGGTTACCAGGAATTGCTAGGGGATAACTCTCTAATGTGAGGTGAATTGGATTTTGGTGGAACCTAATTTTGGAGTAACTATGTTTGGGGGATTTTAGAATATTCTCCTGGTTGTATCTGTCAGGGATCAATCTGTACAAATACTTAAGATCCCATTGGGCAGAGTTGCCAACGAAATAGGGGCATCTGACAGTAATTAACTATCAGGTGCACCAATTGGGTTTAGTCAGGCTTTATTAATGACTGATTGGGAATGAGTAGTAAGTTGTGAGGCAAGTGAGGCCACCTGCAACTAGAAAATTGATCCGTTGGTGTGTTGCCTGCCTTAATGGGTAACAAGTCCCATCACCTAAGCAGGTTGATTAATAATATATGATTGGTTTGCTTGGATTAAGAGGAAAACACTAGGGACACATTTTCTGACTTTTTCTGTTTAGGTCTCAAGGATGTCCAATGATGAAATCCTAGACAGCATGGGGAAGACGTTGCTGCTAAGATGAGGATGGGTGATTCAATGGCAACAGCTGTGATTTCATCGAAGAGGTGTCAACTGAGGGTTAGAAGTCTGAATCCCCACCATAATTTCCTGTATTTTTCACCCATAATAAAAAAACTTTAAACAGTTAGATCTTATTACAGATATATAATTCTATAGTTTTCATCCAGTATATAGTTTAATTAGTAAACTATTATCAGCTTTCAATTGTTCTATCCTTCTTAAGGATATAATTGCTGTGTGCGATAATTGGGAGACTCTTATGGGAAAAGAGTAAAGATATGAATGGGGATCTAGAGAAGAAGGAGAAACAATCTAGAATTGCTGCTGACTGTGTTTTAAACTGAAGAGACTGTCACCAGGGAATCTCAGAGAAGATTGGGTTGGACATAACAAGGGAACGAATCCCTATATCAAGACATCTCAAGTATTTCAAGTGGGAATACTGGCTGAGCGTTGGGCTGAGATATAAGAATTCCACTCAACTACGGATAATAGACATCATACTATTATCAACCAATAATATCATATACTATACATCGTGGACAAAGTGCACAAAAGCCAAACTTGTGCAGTAATAAGCTTATTAGGGTTGTTTACCAATATAACCAAGAACGATAAACTTTTACAAGCAGTAATCTGATAACATAAAAATGAGCAGTTAATTCTGCAATGTAATCTTTACTTTCACGGCCTTAGCCCATTTTTTTAAAATTTTCTATTGTTATTATGAAAATTTGTTTTCAATTGAGGATGTGGATAGTGGTCTGATAACATCAAATGATATGCAAAAATATGTGGATGGTGGGATTGGTTATTAATTGGATAAAAATTATATGATGCTTAAATCTTAGCTTAGGATACACAGAATCTTAAAGCTTAATGCACTTCATCTTGCATCAAAATTAAGATAGAATCATTCTATAAGGTATGTTAAGTTTTTAGAATTAACATGCCTAACATACTTGTGGGCCTCAATAACTTGGTCCATGCAATTGCTAAGTCAGATATAAGAATACCACTTTACCTGAAATATCTTCTGTAAACTTTCTTTAATCCTTTGTTATCTCCAGAGCATCTTCTCAAGCAGTCTTTACTTCCTCAGATCTTCTTTCTATCATCCTTCAGTAAATCTAATAGGTCATATGATAATTATTTTTGGGGATTTTAAGATAAAACACAAAAATTATAGACATTCTTCAGCATTCAGGTGTTGGCTTCCTGCTTAGTGGAGTATTAAAATTATAAACATATAGTTATACCGCATATCTTGTAGGATACCCATCTGGTAGTTCATGCTTCAGATCCAGTGAAGTTATGAATGCTCCAACACTACCTAAAGAGTCATCCATATAGTTAGGGTCAGAAGTGTTTATCTGCTTTTATGACAGCCAGGCATTCTTTATTAACACCGTGTAGTTCTTCTATGGTCACGTGTAGACCTTACAGTAAAATTAATGGATGTTCAATCCCATCTTCATCCAACTGATCTAATATCACATGAGCAGACATTGCTTGCGTCTGTATAAAGTTGAAACATTTTGATAAAGTTCAAATACATCAAAGGTGGTACCTTTACATTTATATTAAGTATTTGAAGCCAAAATCTGCACTAGGACTAACTCAAACTTCGATTACTGATCAGGAGGTTTCAAAGGTGCATCCAAGTCAGCTATATGTCATGCTGAAATGATATCACTTTGGAGACAGATTAAAATAAGGCTGAGCGTGATGAGGCTAAAAGGACAAAGTTGGAAGACCTTCCTGATTGAGCACACCCTGTACTAACGCTGGGTAGGGGCAATATATGCCCAAGTTGGTTCTGGGGATGCGCGTGATGGTTGGATAAGTGTTATGTCTGCAGCATTAAAACATAACAACTATATGTAAAATTATGGCGTGTCATTACATTTAGTCAGAGAATGGGGCTTTGAGATCTGTTTGATATATAAGATTGGTAAATCTGGTATAATTAACTACAATCAATCCCCTGAGTGCAATATTATTTGTTAGCGTATGATGATGGATGGGAAGTTGTGTTGATTAATCAGATTTGGAACAGTGCCTCACCCAATGAAGGATGATTCACCAAATGGTTTACATGTATTTTTTTTCTGAGACCAATCTTATTTTTTGGTTAACTTATTTATTATAAATCACGTTAATTTTTTTAATATGAGCATATGGTTTGCCCTCTTTATTGACCTCCCAGAAAAGGTTTCAAATAACGTAAGTCTTTACATTCTTTCCAAAAAAATTACTTAGTCCCATTACACCATTAATGGAACCTGAAACTTAGCGTAATGAAGGCCCAAAGATCCTAGATAAGGATCTCACTTGGTGATGGACTGTATATTGTGGTCTGACCAAGTTATGGACTTTTTGGCTTATACTAAAAATTTAGCTAGTATTATTTACACTTGCTCTGGGGCCTTTGGGTACTGGCCTCCTCTGAGGTACTCTGTTTATCTTATTGTTAGCGGGTTGTTACTTGGTTGTGTGATGGGGAATTTCCAACCACAACTTTGGGAACAAAAGTATTACATACAATCTCTGGACATTTGCTGCTAAACATAGTATATGTGCATCAAAATTCTCCATGTAGGGCTCTCTGAGCGTCAATTGGGTATGCTGGCTTTTATAATGGCATTTTGCTGCTTAACACAGCTTTATATTTTTTTCTTTTAGTTTAACTCCTCGTTATTCTTGCCATATCCAACTAGGACCCTACCCTTCCTGCTTGTGCCTGGCATTTTTAACCCTTCAGGTCCTGTTGGTATTATCAGAATCTACCCCAGGAGTATTTTGTTAAATTCAGCAGGCTCTAGCTATCTGGCTTCTGAAGCTTATACCTGGCTAATTTTAATAGTTTGTGCCTGACTTTTCATACCATTAGTTTTTTGTCACTTGTCCCCCGGTACATTAAGCTGGGTCTTTACTGTGTTCTGAGCACATCTTATATTATGTTAGTCTGTGGAAGGTTTGGATTTCTTCCTGGAAGCACGTCATCCTGACTTGGCTTCTTTCCAAACCTTAAACAAATTTATCCTCTCCACCAGGTGGTGCGTCCCTTGTGGAAGTATTAAAATGAATTTTACATTTGGTCCCAGGCTTTACTGTTGTCTGATGTAGTTAAGACGTCATTACTTTGTTTTAATTTGGATTATCCCGCAAGGAATACTCTGAATAGTGGACTCCCCCTGTCGCCTTCAATCAATCTGATTAATGCTCTTTGGAGTAATTTTCCGCACCAACCAGAAAAGAGACAGGTAATTTGGCCATCATTGTTTCACCTGCACCGACCCCTATAGTACTTCCCTGAAAACTTGAGCACTCTTTTGGAAGTAAAGTCTTCTTTTTTTCCATAACTATAATGCCAGAGGATTTCAGAGGTCGATGAGGTCTAGTCCAGAGGCTTTAAATTTAAAGTCCAGTTAATTTAGAATCTTTGGTTTTACCTGTGGAGACCCTATAAAAACCAGCCCCAAGTACTCAGGTGCTTCTTTGTAAAATAAGGTTTTTTTTAAATATTTAGATTTGGGTAAATGCAAAGGTCAGTGGGGTCTAGCTCCAAGTAAATGATTTATGACGCCATTATTTTGGCTGAGGGGTTTTCACTTGAGAAGACATCTATAAATATGGCTCATGAAACTATATATTTCACTTTGAATGGGGAGATGGCTCCCATTGCTACTCCCTTAGTTTTAGTGGAACTTGAGGTCAGCATGAGTATAGCCCTGAGTCAATTTTTAGTAAAACTCATGCGTTTATAGCTCCTATGGATTTTCCTACCATGGAGCTTAGTGAACCCATGTAAGAAGGGGTATCGTAATGGTAGTAATGAATAGTGAGGTACAAGTTGCTATCAGATCAGCTTTTCTTACTTTGATGCCCATAAACTTCATACTTAAAATAAAATATAAGAAAACGCATCTAAGGGAAGTTCTCATAGGTCCATATTTGAAATGATTCCCATTTATAACATCACTCCTGAGAATCCGTGCTTGCCACCAAGATATATGAAGTACTGAGGAAGTTGAACAAGGGTTATTACTAAGTGCCAATTGGTATACTGCTGAGGATACTGAGGGGTATGTATCTGAAGTGGTAAGGTTGCGAACTACTCTTCACCTTTCTTTGTTAGAAAAACCCCAACTGAGGGTTAAATTAAGTCTAAGGAGGAACCCTCAGGTGAGCTGTTGGCCTGATCTGGTTTTAATAAAATTATTCTGTTTATATTCTACTTTCTGCGATTCCTTTCTCTCTTTTAGGGAAATAAAAACAACTATTATGTGGTTACTGAAGCCTCAGAGAATTTTATTAACCTGACCTTATCAACTACCTTGAGTTGCACTACTCGCCTGGTGATATGATTAAAGCAGGTTCCAGGGTAGCTGTCAGATTCTGGTAGTTGACTTTAAATAAACCTTCAAAAACCATCAGATTGGTCTGATTACCCTTTCAACGCTTGAGCTAGCTCCTATACTCTCACTTTAGAGCCTATTACAATCATACAATTTGGTCTGAATATCTCAATGATAATTTTGATCAAGTATTTAAGAAGATCTTATCCCAAATATGCTCGCATATCATGGCCAATTTTCTAAGCATCAAATCTTGGCAATTGGTCTCAATTATAGTGAACACAATCAACTTAATCATATACAAAATTATTCGAAGATGACCTGAAGTTAACGTCTGAAAATCCCATGGACTTTAGACAAATGAGAAATGTAATCAGTTTCCCGCCTTAGGGCGAAATTCGTATGTTGATCCATGTAATTGGCCTGATAGCACTTGCGTGGACTGCCCAAAAGGGGTTACCTAGTGCTATTGAGGAAGAGGCCTGCAATGTCCCACTTAGGGGTGCATCATTTACTTCAATTGATGCCAAAATTTCACAGAAGGTGTATTTTATCAGCAGTATGACAAAACTGAAATCCAGAAGATCTTGAAAAAATTTTGCATGCTTTTATTTGAAATTATTGTACCTGAAATCCTCCCAATTTTGATAGTATTTTGCCACTAATGAACCTAAGAAAAGGTTTCAGTCGTAGGCCAAACTGAGGTGGTAAAATAGCTGTTGAAATTTTGTTATGGAATGTGGCCAGGATATGCCCTAGAGGTATAAATACCTGCATCTGGCCTGATATACATCATTTAATAGATAACTTCTGATAAAAGTTATATTTATTTTATCTTTTTACTAGTTTTATCTGCTCCTAATCTTGGAGAAGTGTTGAAAAACTGGAAGGATTGAATTCCCAGTTTGCATTAAATCCTGCCTTAGAAGAAGTCTCCAAATATAATGGAAAAATTATGCAAAATTGGGTGGAAGAGTTTAGGCAAATTAATAACCTAGTGAGTTGTTGAATAGTCCAAATACTGTAAGCTACAAGCACTATCAAGGATCAACAATTGGAACTTTGGCCCAAATAGATGTGCAGGATAACAATTTCCAAGTGAGCAATCCTCAGATTTTGACAACTGATGCTTACTCAAAACTGGTGACACTCTCCAAAATGGTCTCCAATGACCAATTCCTGGCAGAATTAACCAGATGAGAAAGCGACAATGATATGAAAACCAGTGACAAAGAAATCTTAAATTATTTTAACACCATCAGCCACAGCTCTGAAGTAAGTACCTCCTACTACTTTTTATATTATCACAGTGGGAGGAGCTCATGCAGATACAACCAGTCCGATTGATCTTAATCTTCTAGCGTAAAAGCTATGCTAGAAACCCTATATCAGGGTTTTAGGATTGGTAATTCACAAATTGATCCCACCTTTGGTCTGTTCTACTACCTTAAGGATCAGGCACTCAAGATGGAGATATATATGAAATACTGCAATGATACCATGGCATCTCTTGCCAGACGTCTCACAGACAGTCAAGCAACTAACGAATTCCTGTTAACTTTGTTTAGCCCTCAATTAGGAATATCCAGCAAATAATTGCTAACGAAAATCTGGAAATCATGGAAATCTACTATATGCAAGGGTAAGAACAATCTTCCCAAAATGCCCTACTGGACAAGCTAAGTTCCAGTTTTGCTGAAGTCCAAAAGGCAATTGTTGATAATACTGGACTTGACAATGAAGCTCATGGGAGATTAGACACCCTTGAGGATTTTCTGAATGAAGGGTCCCAAAAATAGCCGCAGAAGTTTTGACCCACCATGGGTTATCACAAGAATGGGTACAAACTATGAATAACAACTGTCAAAAACTGGAAAGCTATTCAGATTACCTATTGTCTTAGTCAGAACGACTTACCATACATGCCACTTCAGGCCAAAGAAGTCAACTGTAGCTAAAATGTAAAAGTTGACCTTGGAGAGTATTTTCAGGCTGAGCTGGATAAATCAACAAAAACTTTGAGGACCTTGCAGCAAAGCCAGCCATCCCAAATAGGGATGAAGAAGATGCTCAGATCAAAGAGGGATTTTCTAAACTTTGGACTGTGGTGTCTAGATTGCAGGCCAGAAATATTGAAATTACTCAGGAAATTTGGGAACTCATGATGCAGCTATCAACTGCAAATTCCCAAGGATACATTATGGACAAGGATATAAAAATCTTAACAACCAATCAAGCTTTATTCAAAGAGGAGTACGACAACCTTAAAAATGAATTAGTTTTCCTCAAAAGCAAAAACTACTAATGCTCGCCCAACTTTGACAAAAAAGAAATAGGAAAAAGCTCCGCTTATTTAGCCAAAAAACAACCTGGAAAAGTAATAAGGGCCAAATTCAGCCGTCAGAATCCAGTAGTTTGGAGCAATATCAGAAACTTGACTCATCATAAGTTGACACTGATGCAGAAACTGATATTTTAAACATCCATTCTATGCCTAGAGTTCTAGCATCAATCCCAACTCCAGATACTTCCCAATGGGAAAGAGGGCCAATTATGCGCGATGATACACCAAGACGCTCAAGAAGAAGTAAAAACCCTATGCCCAAAATAAGCGAGATGACTTCAAACCACTGAATTCACCAAAGTTCAATAAGGATGGAAACGTTCACTCTTTCCTCAAATTATTTGAAAAAGAAATGAGAGGAGCATAAGACCATGAAAAAGGATTGGCACTGATTAACTCACTTGATACCCATAGCTGTGACCTCGTTGTACCTTATTTGGGCGATGATTGGTCCTATATGGATGCCAAAATTGCAATAACAAAACAGTTTGGAGGGCCTGAGAAACTAGAAACCCAAAAAAAAGAGAGCTTCATATAGTCCAATTCAAACAGAATGAGACTATTAAGGACTTTGCAGATAGATTCTTACATGAGGCACAAGTTATGCGTGGGTGCAATGCAATAGATAAGTTTGACGCCAAGATTGCATTGGAGCATGTGATTATGCCCTTCCGTGAACTGCATAATGTTATGCTGCCTGCATTGAATGGAAGCTTGGAAACCCAAGAGCTTACCAATTACTTGAGAAGCTGTTCCCATAATTTCAATACTCCTAATAGGGCCAAAATCAGCAAAAATTTCGATTTTCATGCCCAAAAAGCAACATGATGTCTGACCAGGGAAAAATTTCCAGAATATGAACCAGAAATTTGAGCAAAGACAGCAAACAGGGCCGAATACTTGCCACATTTGCAGTCAACAAGGGCATTTTGCTAGATAATGCTTCAGATGGTCCAACAACAATCATGGGGTCAACTTTACTCTAGAAATCAACAAAGACAATGAGATTGGAAAAGAGCAGGTGGAGTAGAGGCGGAATGCTCTAACTCCACCAATTTTCAAACCGTTCCACATGACCCTGATGAGCTCTTTAGGGACAAACATGGTGCTCAAGATAACCTCCACCATATCGTGGCTAATGATGTCATGATGGTCACTACTCAGGCCACAGCAAAAGCAGCTAAACCTTTAAAAATTACCAAGGAAGCCTGAACTGAAGTATTGAAACCCTACGCAAAGCAGATTTATTGACCAGGGTTTAGACCTCCAACACAGATGTTCGACTGACTTACCTAAACTTAAAAACGTTCAAGAAGCCATTCCCATGAAGACCTTAGCAGACAACTTCCAAGATATTTGCTCAAGCCTGAAATCACACCTGGAATTGGGCAACAGTCACAGCATTCACACAAGAAATACCTCTGAAAACTACTCTGAATGTACTTGTGTGGACATAGCAGTGAACAAAGTGCAATTTCAGGACATTGTTGATAGTGGCGCTCCTATCAATATAGTCAGTACAAAGTTGATTAGAAAACTGAAAATTGCACCCAATGTTGCCCGCTTTCAGGAATATGGAACCGCTGGAGTGCATACAACCAAATTGCTGGGCGCCTACAGTAACCTACCTCTCCGATTTGGATCTTTTGTAGTAAAAGCACCTACTATAGTGTTGTTAAATTTGAATTATATATCCTAATTGGGACTGATTTCCTAAGAAGATATGGAGTTGTTACCAATCATAAGGACACTCTCACCATTCTTGGCCAGACTATTTCACTTTACTATAACTGTGATAAGGCAGTTGAGAAAAAGAAACCCAGCATATACATAAATCTGGCCTACAAAGATGGAGTCGTCCTGTTTGAGTATTTCAAAGCATGGTCAAAGATAAAACCACTACCCACACATATTGATGAGTCAAATGTCATTTCACTTTGATCAAATCAGACCATTACTATATCATCTGGAGATCAATTAATAGTCCCAATAAAACTAACAATTAATATCTAGAAAGGCTTTACAATGAAGTATTTTAACCATGGTCTAAATCTTAATTTGATAAGCATTGACCCTGGTGTTATCATTCCAGGCCATGGTGAAATACATACCTTATGTGCAAACCTGCAAAATTGGCCCATTTCCATCAGGCGACATCAAACAATTGCTTTTCTGCATCTGTTCCCTACCACGGAAATTCACTTATTCCATGAGTTTGGAACTTTTGTCAAATTAGGGCTCCCTTTTAAGGAACAACTCAGAATAAATAATGTTGTCCCTATGGCCGATTTAAGCAACCTGACCAACTCAGAGAAAGGCCAAGCTCAGGAGTTATTCTCTAAAATTCAGTAAATATTTGCACAAGACAATTTAAACTTGGGTTATGCTAATGGTGTCACCCACAAAATTGATACTGGAGATCATAAACCTATTCAATTACACCCAATCAGACGCACAAATTATCAGAAGGATCAGTATCCAAGTTGATTAATTAACTCCATGATTGTGGCATGCTAGTCCCTCTAAAAAGTCCAAGGGCTGCACCAATTTTAATAGTGAAGAAGAAAGATGGAATCAACTGAGTAGTCATTGACTATTGGAAGTTAAACAACATCACAAAGAAAGACTCGTATCCACTGCCACAAATTGATGATACCTTGTCTAGGCTAGGGGGCGCGAAGTTCTTCTCATCAATGGATCTTACCATCAAATATTGTCAAATAGATCTTCCTGAAGAGGAGCGCAAAAAATGTGCAATCATAGCCCAAGAGGGCCTAATCCAGCTGACGAGAATGCCTAAAGGGCTCTGCAACGCCCCAGCCTCATTATAACGGGCAATGGACACAATCCTGGGAGATTTAAAATTGTCATGTGTACTAGTGTACCTTGATGATATCAAAGTTTTCAGCTGCACTTTTGACAACCACCTGGAACACTTAGAGGAGGTTTTCAAAAGGCTAATTGCTGCTGCAAATTAAAAAATAAAGCCCAGAAAATGTCAGTTTCTCAAAGACCAGCTGGAATACCTTGGATTTGTAATTGATAAAGTGGGTCTTCAGCCCCAACCCTCTAAGCTGGATGCCATCTCCAAAATTAAATGACTGAATCCAAGAACAATATTCAATTATTCCTAGGCATAATTGGGTACTATTGCCAATTTATCGCCAACTTTGCAAACTTGGAGAGCCTCTTTTCTATCTGTTAAAGATAGGGTCCCATTCAACTGGACTCCAGCTTGTCAGGATGCATTTGACCAACTTCAATTGGCCCTATTAAGCACGCCTGTTCTTTGATATCTGGACTTTGATCATGCATTTATTGTTAAAACTAATGTATCCCAAACAGAAGTGGGGGCCGTGTTATCCCAAGTTGGAGAAGATGAGGAATAGCATCCAGTTGCCTTCGCTAGTCAGACCTTAAATGTTTATGAAAGGAACTACACAGTGACGGAACAAGAGTGCTTAGCTATCATATATGCTTGCAATCAATTTTGGGTCTACTTTCATGGTACTCATTTCAAAGTTATACCAATCATGCTTCCCTAAGATGGTTGAATAACTTAAGAGAACCTGAGGGCTAATTAGCCCATTGAGCATTAAAGCTTCAAGCCTATGACTACACCATTAAGCATTGAGCTGCCACAAAACACTAAAACGCTGACTATCTATCCTGAAGACCCACCATTGCAACACTTAGTTGGGCCACTGATGAGTTGTATATGAATTTGATCAGCGGAGAGTATCAGGATGAGCCTGAATCCGTCCCAAAAATATTATCAGATCTATGGAAAAACAAAAGCATCAAAAATGGGATGCTTTACGAGATTGATAAAAAAAAAGTTTATTTTCCCAAGACCATTTTTTTGAACAGACCTAATGATGGCAGCGCATAAGGTCATAGGGCATGGCGGATTCAAGAAGACAAAAGAGCATCTGAAAAAATTCTACTACTGGGAGTCAATGCATTTTGATACTCAAGAAATTCTAGAATGCTGTGCAGAGTGCCAAGGCGAAGAACCATTCCAAAAAAGCACATCTTAACAGCTTGTTTGGCCCAACTTTGCCTGGAACACTTTATATATCAACGTTGTTGGCCCACTTCCAACAAGCAATATGAAGGCCAAGTGCATAATTATAGCCATCAACCACTTGACCAAATAAATCAAGGCTAAGTCCATTTGGGAAGCTGGAGCGGCAACCACTGCCAAGTTTGTACTTGAAAACATTATTTACAAACATGGATGCCCTCAAGTTATTCTGACTAATAATGGAACCAACTTTACCACCAATGTCCTTGCCAAGCTCAACCAACTAATGGGAGCACGAGGTGTGCTTTTGCTCCCTATCACCCCGAAACTAATATGACTGTTGCGCATGCAAATGTGACGTTGGTGAATATTATCCTGAAATTAACCTCAGCCAAACCATCTGAATAGAGTACATATCTAAGTTTGGCAGTCTTTGCCTATAATATCTCCTACCATTAATCAACCAGGATGTCTCCATTTCAAGTATTATATGGTAGAAACCCAGCCCTACCAATGTTGCTATATTTGGACCTAGAGGATTACAGCAAAAACACTTACCTTCAGTATGTTGAGAAGCTTGCGGATGCCTTAATCAAACTACAAGCTCAAGCCTTAGACAACAGTTTTTCTGAGAAAAAGGCCTGACATCAAAAGGACTTATAGAATTGCTATACACTGGCCAAATTCGAAGTTAATGATGAAGTTATTTTGCAACACTACATATCAGGACAAATGCAAAAGTTTGATCACAGCTGGATCAGGCCATTCAAAGTGATTGAGAAAACGTCGAAGTTCATATACACAATCAAGGATATTATGACAAGCCATATATACAATTGAGTCCATGCAAAATTCCTAAAAAGGTTTAATAAGTGGGCCAATTAAGAAAAGAAAAAGTTGAAAAACATAAAACCATAAAAACACAAAAACAAAACAAAAAAATAAAACAAAACAAAAAAACCTATATAATAGTTTTATTCTAAATAATATTTTAGTTTGCACTTGAGGTCGGGGAGAGGATCCAACTTCAGACTCAATGGAAACTCGGGCTGTCATACTTCATATTCATTGGCCATTCCAGGTGAAGTTACCAAATAGAAAAACCAACTCCATTCTCATTGGGTTTTTGGGCCAATAAAAATTCCCAACATAGGATAATTAGGAATTTTAGGGCTTATGTTCAAGTCAAGAGGGGGAAAATATCCTATTCTGGTGGTCAACTTGAAAATAAACCTTCATCTATCAGATTGGGCCGATTACCCTTTCAACCCATGAGCTAACACCTATATTCTCACCTCAAATCCTATTGCAATCTTACAATTTGGACTGAATATCTCAATGATAACTTGATCAAGTATTTAAGCAGAGCGCTCAGCCCAGTAATGCTTGCATATTATGGCCAATTTTCTATGCATAAAATCTTGGCAATTAGTCCCAATTATAGTGAACACAATCAACTTAATCATATACAAAATTATTCGAAGATGACCTGAAGTTAACGTCTGAAAATCCCATGGACTTTAGACAAATGAGAAATGTAATCAGTTTCCCGCCTTAGGGCGAAATTCGTATGTTGATCCATGTAATTGGCCTGATAGCACTTGCGTGGACCACCCAAAAGGGGTTATCTAGTGCTATTGAGGAAGAGGCCTGCAATGTCCCAATTAGGGGTGCATCATTTACTTTAATTGATGCCAAAATTTCACAGAAGGTGTATTTTGTCAGCAGTATGATGAAACTGATTTCTAGGAGATCTTAGGACAATTTTGCATGCCTTTATTGCAATTTTTAATTTATTCAAGGTACGCCAACCAGGGGACGGACAGTACCAAATCACAACACCCAAAATGACAAAA
Organism: Massospora cicadina; assembly: GCA_022478985.1. Classification (NCBI taxonomy): domain Eukaryota; kingdom Fungi; phylum Entomophthoromycota; class Entomophthoromycetes; order Entomophthorales; family Entomophthoraceae; genus Massospora; species Massospora cicadina. The sequence continues at coordinate 34,080 of JAKSZP010004321.1, read as the reverse complement.
TAAAACTACTAACCAAGTGGGAAGCGGAAACCATTAACCCACCATGGCAGAGGGTGAGGAGGGGTCGGGGGGTTTTTTCAGTTGAACCCACCTCAATCATGGGATGTTGGTTACAGTACTGGACCAAAGCAGAGAGCCAGGGCGTTGGGGCATCCGCATAGTGGGGGTGGAGGTTATCATAGTAAGAGTTTTCCACTTCCTCATCAAGATAATGATGGGAAAGTGCTTCAACAAAAGCTACGAGGAGAACTTCAGATTTTTTGCGGGCTTCAGGAAGTTGAGTGAAAAGGGAGATACTGTGGCGGGTGATTTTGGCTGAGGGGTGGAATGAAGCAAGTGTTGCGACATTCATAACAGCAACTTCAGCATCATCAAATAGTTTTGAGATGTCACTGCAGGCAGATTCAGGGAAGTGGGGGAAAAAGAGGGTGGGCAGGCCATGCTGGAACTGAGCCACTGACTGGGCCACCGCGGTGCATAGTTTTGGGCAGTGAGGAGAGGCCACCGCAGCTAAGGCGAGCTGGTGGTCACTTTGGAAGGGGGCTGTATTGGGCAGAGGAGCGAAATGGTGAGGGGTAGGGGTTTCATCAAGGTCGGGAAGGAAAAATTCTACCCAACCATAATTGAATTGGCAGAGAGGTTGACCTGTATGCTTACTAATGAGGACATTACCTGATTCGTCAGTCTCAGCCAATAGATCCCATGGATTTTAGTTCACTGGAATAGTGGCGTTCAAATTTGGGTGGGTGGGGTTGGGCGAATGGGCGGCTGCTTGGGTGCCAATGGTGGTCCAAGCATTTCTCTGATTGGCTGAGGTGGAATTAGGTGGGAGAGTGAGGCTGGAGGTTTTGGGGGGGCTGATTTTCAACGCAGGCCCACTGAATGAGATTGGAGGGTGGGAGGGGGCAGCAAAGCGCCCCATACTGAACCTCCAGAGGGGAGCTCAGAAGCCGCAGCCGCGGAATTGGCCTGAGGGCATGCTTTTTTTGCATGGTCGAGGCCAAAGCAGAGGGAACAAATCTGCCTACCATTATCAGCCTGAGCCCAAAAGAAATGATCAGGCGCTGCAGCCACGATAGCGCGGTGTGGGATTTGTTGGGCTATGGTAGGGTGGTGTGGGATGATGGTGGCTATTGCACGAGGAGCAGCAAGGCGCTCTGCACCAGATGGAATGGCAAAGATGGGGTTGGGCTGAGTGCTATAAGCCATAAGCCCCGCGACCAACTGGTCATACAAAACCTTGGGTGGAAGGTGGGATGGGAGATTTGCAAAGGATACCACCAGCGTGGTGTCTGAGGGAGGCGAGTACAGGTTGTGGGAATGGGGTTTTCTTATAAATTTAGAGGAGTTTGTGCTGCCGCTTCAGCGTCCTCCTCATATTGGAACCCAACGTCAAAGTAGCCCTTAAAAGGGCGGAAGTCTATAAAGCCAGCTGGCGCAAAGGCTGCAGTGGCTAGGTCAATAATTGCCTTATTAGCATATGGGAAAAAACGCCCATAGTCCACTATGAGGCAATAGCAAATGGAGGAGCGAGAGAGGGCGAGAGGATGGGGGCGAGAAGGGTGGACGCGCGCCAGGTGGATCGCTAAGTCCCGTGGGGGGACAAAACGGCTGGAAGCAGTGGGTGGGCTGTTTGAGCCCATCTGAATGCGCTTGCCCGTGGGGCGGAAAATGCTAGGCGGGGGTGCACCGCTGCCCCACACTGGGGTGGCAGGCGGCAAAGCCAAGGACATCAAAGAATAGGTTTGGGCAGACGGCTGTTGATAAATAGAACTTAAATTTAAAATCACCCAAAAGTGACTTTGAGCGGTAAAAGAAAGTTTCCTTTATTAAAATTTTTGTACCTGAAATCCCTCCAATTTTGAGAGTCTTTTGCCACCAATGAACCTAATAAAAGGTTTAAGTTGTAGGCCTAACTGAGATGGTAAAATAGCTGTTAAAATTTTGTGCTGGAATGTGGCCAGGAGATGCCCTGGAGGTATAGATACCAGCGCCTGGCCTTATGAACATTATCTACTAAATATCTTCTAATAATTGTTATATTTATTTTATCCTTTTACTGGTTTTATCTGCTCCTAACCTTGGAGAAGTGTTGACAAAGTGGAAGGATTGAATTCCCAGTTTGTAAAAATCCTGCCTTGAAAGAAGTTTCCAGATACAAAGGAAAAATTACGCCTGAGATCAACTGGAGCAGTTGAGGTAAATTTAATAGGCCTAGTGAGTTGTTAAATGGTCTGAATACCGTAACTACAGGCACTGTCAAGGATTAACCATCGGAACTTTGGCCCAAATAGATGTGCAAGACAAAAATTTCTAAGCAAGCAATCCTCAGATTTTGACAGTAGCCCACGCTGAAGGTTCAAAGGTTGATTTATTATCAAGTGGGCAACTAACACTTGGATGACAGCTTTTTGGGGTTTAAAATTCTCCTGTACAAAAATATCTTTGTAGTGGATTGGTGACTAAAGTTAGATAACAAAACCAAATTAAAAGCTAATAACTTATCATTATCTCTTAACATTTGACAGGGTTTAGTAATCCTTGTGTATGATGTAGACTCTTAAGAAAATTTGCCCTGATTATCAAATGTATACAAACTCATCTTGCACTTCTGGTGAATCCCACTCCAGGAGTTACATTACCTTCTTTCTTGTCAGTATTTAAATCTTCATTTGATATGCCTTCTGCAAATGTCCTACCAGATTATTATGAGTCAATTGTGACTCTAAACTCACAGTGGACCTGGTGCGCAGTTTTTTTCATCTACACATTGCCTTTAAGGTAAGAGTCAGCCTTGTATGGGTGGGTCACAGATCAGCTAACTAAAGGGGCAATATTTTGGCAGACCTCTTTGGTATGCTCACTGCAACTCTTCATGGCAAAAACAGATAGTACTCTATGTCCAAGCGTAGATTATAGTACCTAAATAATGTTAACACACCTGATCTGATCCAATTTCAGTGGAGGCAAAAAAGTTCGCTATGTAAAGAAGGTAAAGTCTTTTCCAAATTAGAATGATTAAAAATTTCAATCATATTTACATCAAAAAGAGGAAGGAATGGCTCACTGCATTCCATACCAGGAAGGGGATTTTTAAAATCCTGGGTCATGTCTTTTGGACTCAAAAACGCACCAGCAATTTCAACTTCATAAAGATGCGGCCTTGAAAGAGTTGTTAGGCGTATGTGCAGTAGCCTACATGGATGACATTCTGTTTTACCCCATTCAAGCATCACATGTGATATACCTGTGGCAAGTAGTTGAGCATTTGAGGGAAGAGAATCTGACCTGGTTAAGTAAGTGTGATGCTTTCAAGTCTCAGGTCACCTTCCTGGGTAACATCATTTTCAACAAACGTCACATGATCTATCCAGACACGAAGAAGGCAATTCATTATTGGATTACAACAACCCAAATTAAGGAAGCGAGAAGCTTTTTGGGGGCCTGCACCTTCCTTAAAAAGTTCATGTCAATTCTTTCTGAGGTAGCGTCGCCTTTATACAGAACTAGTGGTGCTAAAGTTCTTTAACGGCAGTTTGCACTGGAGGATACCTTCCAAGAAGTGAGGTACACCTCGCTTTCCACGTCATTTCTTCACCACGTTGACCATGAGAGGAAGTTTATAGTGGCTACAGATGCTTCCAATTTTGCAATAGCTGATACGCTCTTACAAGAGGGTTAAGATGGAGTTGAACATCCTGTGGGATTTTTCTTAAAAATTGTCTTTACTTGAGTTGAATTAAGATGTTCATGATAAGGAACTATTGGCGGTATAGCGGAAGCGCTGACCTTTTGGAGTCATCTTTTACAAAGTTCCTCCCAGCCATTTCATGTTCATACAAATCACCGTGACCTATTATATTACTGTGCTCCTTGTGTCCTGACCCAACAGCAAACCTTGTGGTATGAGACCCTTTCCCAATTTTTTATTTTATTATGAGTTTATGAAGGACAAGGAGAATGGTTTTGCCGACGCTCTGAGTCAAAACCCTGTGCTTGCACCTGATCCCAAGGTTGTGGAGTTGTACAGCATCCTCTTGATAGTTCCTCCTGTTAGTATTGTATCAGAGCAACCATCACCACAGCAGGCATGCCGTTCTTTCTTCACTGGGGAGCCTGGAGGGGAATAGTATGTTTATAATAGTCGTCCTTTTCCAGTCTCTATCATCATATTATACTATGGTTCACACCAAAGGCAAGTTAAAATTGGGAAAAAATCACCAAGGAGTAACATGTAAAGGATGAGGTGATAGTTTCAGGGGCACTTATGGGCTCCCACTGGACAACTCTACCTGTAAATAATCAAGGAACACCATGATGGCATAACTGTAGGACACCTTTGGAAGGCGAAGATTTTGGAGTTTATCCCCCTATACCTGTAACTATAAAGGATTGGACGCACAGGTTGCAGGTATTCTAAGGAGTTCCTGGTCTGAAATATGATGAAACCAAATCTTCAGCCTCTTGTGAGGTTTTGTACCAGTAGAGAAAGCATAGGGACATTGGACTTCTCTCTAAGTTGGTTTTATTGTGTAGTTACCTTTGTCAGGGGGTATGATGCTATAATGATAGTGTTTGACTGGCTTACTAAGTTCTCTCATTTCATTCCTAGTAACACCGCAGGAATGGCGGTGCAGATGGCTAAGTTTTTTGTCTTCCAAATGTTTTCCCTCTATGGAGTGCCCCAGGAGATTATTAACTATGTGGACCCTAGTTTTCGTCAGTATTTTGGGAAGAGTTGTGCAAAATTCTTCAATTTTTTCCGTGACGTTTTACTGCCTATCACCCAAGCAGATGGTCAGGCAGAGTGAGTTAATCATTGCCATGAACAGTTCTTATGGTGCTACACTGCAACTGACTATTCATATTTGGCTTCTTATCTTCCCCTTGCCCAATTTGGTTTTAAAAACTCCCAGTATGCTTACTTTGGGTGTTCTCCATCATTTGTCAATTATGGCTTCAACCCCGCTTTTGACATTTTACCCAGTTGTATGGTCCAAGGTGAAAGAGTTGGCGGACTTTGCCAAGTCCATAAAGAAGGTATATAAAGGGTCAACATTATACTGGATGCTGCTATGAATACTAATAATGAGAACGTTGTTGTTAAGAGATGGTGAGTCCAGCATATAAGGAGGGAGCTCTTAAAAATTCTTGATGCCAGAAATATCCCAAACAAGCAAACATAAAAAAATCTGTGGAAAAGAGGATAGGACCTTACCACAATGTCAGGAAGGTGAGTCATGCCTAGTATCTTTTGGATCTTCCCCATCATCTATGCTCTTTGCCATGTTTCATGAAAGAAAGCTGATTTTGTTTGAGGGTCTTCAAAAAAGACCCAAGAGGCATACCTTGTAGATGGGTCACCAGACTGGGAGGCAGATGAAATTGTAGCTTTTCGTCGCGTAATGAAAACTTGAGTACCTGGTGTCATGGAAATGATTTAATGCTGCAGAAAATAGCTGCATAGCAGCATGAAACTGCGTCCATGCACAAAACCTTATTGATGCATTTTATGAGTGTTTCCCAGAGGCTGCAGGGCCCAAGGCTAAACCAGGTATAGCCGCCATGAAGCTAGATCCCGCTCATAAGACTTTATCCTTGGTTTAACCTGGAGGAGGGGTGGAGCCCCAAAAATACTGGAGGTTATTGTAATGGTCAAATGACATCTTTGTGTGGACAAATTATATAAGTAAGGCTGAGTGTGTTGAGGTCAAGAGGACCAATTTGGCAGGCCTCCTGGACCTGAAGCATACCCAATACTAATTCTGGGTAAGGCAAGATATGCCCAAGATGATTCTGGGTTTCGCGTGATGGTTAGATGAGCGTCACATCTGTGGCGAGAAAATGCATCAGCTGTAAATAAATTATGACAGGCCATTAATTTAGTTGGTTAATGGGGCTTAAAGACCCGTTCAGTTATAAGATTTCTAAATCTATTTAAAAATCAAATTTAGATTATAATTTGAAATCAGGATTACTTGAGCTACAGTATTTTTGATGGATGGAAGTTACATTGATTGGTCAGTATGAGCACAGTGCCTGACTAAATAAAGGATGATTCTCCCTCAAAGATTAAATATGATTTTTTGTGCCCACCCTTTTTCATTATTTTATTTGTTTACAATAAACCCCGTTAATTTTACTTAAATATAAATATATGGTTTGACCTACTTGCTGACCTCCCAGAGGAGGTCTAAAATAACATAGGTCATTCCAACTTTTCAATTAATATTCAGTCTCATTAAACATTTGGTGGAACCTGGACCTCTTTGTATTAAAGGCCTAAAGGTCTTGGACATGTTTCTCTATTTGGTGATAGAATCCACCTTAGGGTCTAACTAGGTCCTAGCTTTTTTTGCTTATTTAGGACTTAATCTATTTTTGTATACCCTCTCCCTGGGGCCTTTGGGTACCAGCCTCCTCCATGGTACTGTTTCCCCTATTGCTAGAAGGTTGTTTCCTAGTTGTTTGGTGGGAAATCCCCTCCACCTCTTCAGGATTAAGAGAGCTACAGAACTCCTTTAACAAAATTTGGGTGAAAACTAGTGATATCTCATTATATTTAAGAAGAACGTGACATTGTTCATGCTTCTTGGTTGTCCCATGGACGCTATTTCTCATATATCTCTTTCTTGTAGTTTAGTCCTTTTGGGTCTATCTCATTCTGATGAACTTTTGTATATTATTAATGGATAGTTGCTTCATTATAAATCTAGTTGAATGCTTAAAATCTGGGTAAATCTTCTTGAAGGTTTTTTTGGAGGTCTTGGGAAGTTGAACTAATCATTATAATGTCATCAAGATTTACTAATAAACATGACAGGTATAACTTCAAAGACTCAGTCCATAGCATAAAAAACGTTGCAAAACGTTGAATAGCCATTGCAGCATTACTTAGACATATACAATCCCTGACTACTGATCAGGGTGAATTTCTCATGAAGTTTCAGTGACAACTCCATCTACTAGTAGCCTCTAGCCAGGTCCAACACCATGAAATACTTTGAGACAAAAAAAGCTTCCTTGTGTTGTTTATTCTTAAGATCAATAAATCTTTCTTGGTGACCTAGTTCATCTAAAAGTAAACATATGATAATTCAGTGCACTCCACCCTTTTGCTATTAGTAGCAGCGGCAAAGCACATGAAATCTCTTGTATGGTCTCATTAGGCCGACTTTATGACGTGCATGGCTATGCCTGAACACCACATAGCCTTAGTTTCCCCAAGGAGAATACTAAGGCAAGCAGACAGGTTGCAAGGCCTTTACCCTAAAAAATAGTAAAAAATAAGTTGAAGTTGAAAATTTAAATATAAATGACATTACACCAACAATAGTTATATTTGCCTAATTTAATACAAAAATGAGAACAAAATTTTTAATTTAACAAACACTCTAAATTAAAGTTTATGAATGGCCCAGATTCTCGTATGAGGGATTAATGGATCTAAACAGGAATATCAAGGTTTGAGATTCTTAAAATAGTCCCAAAGGGCCACGCTGTCCGCAGACTCCATGGGAACTTCTCCAAGCATATTCCCCAAGTTACCCTTTTATGAGATTTTAACAAGCTGTAAAAGGTATTTAAAGCAGATTTTTCTTTCTCATATATTCTTATAAAGTTTATAAATCTGAAATATATCAAATTATTAAAGTCATTCTTATTTTTAAAAAAAGAAAATCTGGCGCCATGGACGTCATGAAGAACACCACAGAGCTAAAAAATGAAGCACTTACTTGCTGCTTCTCCTTAGAGATGAAACTAACTCTTTATATTGCATTTGACTCTCTTTTATAATGGTGTTCTTCCTAAGACGCCAGTGTAGATAAATGAAATGAAACTTTGTTTATGGTGCTTTATCATGTTTGAGGCTTTGACTTTATTTTAGTTAGCAAACCTTTCAGAGAAACCATTTGAAGGCAGTGTCCATTACAGGTTTCAGTAATCTGATTAAGTTCTTAGTGATAATATCTTTTTCTGCCTTTGATCTGCAGTTTTTAACTTTTAAGATTATAGCCAATCCAATATTTATACAATGGATTTTTCTTTACATAGTTCATAATTGTTTTTTATTGTACTAAAGATATATTCAAACGCATCAAGTAGCTCTTACAACTGCTTCTTTTTTGTACGTCACACCATCAGAGTTTAGTTTTTCAAAGTCTCTTATGACATACACTGATCCTATAAATGTCACAACTCAATATTCTTACTTGAGAGAAAAACTGGAGTGACTTCCTACCAGATTGGTTGGTTTGTGATGTTACTCAAGGTTATGGCTAATTCACTTGTGTAACTTATATTTAAGAGCCCATCGGTACTTGGCTTCTCCTCTTTGACCCTGTCATGAATGAAGTATACTAATAATAATAATTTAGTGTATCTTCACACTTATTAGAAAGTTCATAATTTATGTTTGATGGACAGGTTTCTACTTTAATATTTATACTAGGTGGCAGACTTTCTTCTGCGCTAACCACGGCTGATAGTTGCCTCACATTCTTTTCCTTATGCCAAATAACAGAGTATCAGTAATAATGGGAAGAATTTCAACTAATCAAATTCTATGAGAGAATTGACACCTAGACTTGAAAGGGGTTTAAGAAATTCCTACCAATAAACTATATAGAAAAAAGATAGTTGGTAAGGCTTAACTTGAACTAGGAAAATTCCATTGGACTGAGTTGAACCAATTTACCCCGAGATAAAATCCTGATTAGCCAAAGAAAAATATCAATAAGAAGTTAGGCGACCTCTATATTCAGTGATGTATGAGGCAGTAAATTAAGGCGTACCTCAAAAGAATAAGGGCCAGTAATCTGAATAATTATTGACCTAATTGACACCAAGTCTCTTCCATTTTGGTCATTCAAAAAATAACTTTTCTACCCATCAGAAATATGCTAAGATGTTTTTCTATCTAGATGCATAGCTTGACCAAAAGGCTTCTATCCAGATCTCCCCCTTCATTAATTTCATTAGTCTTTTTCCTTATGGGGATATTTTTTATGCCTTTATAGAAATCCCTTTTTTATACTAAAATAAAGCTATATCATTTATTATATTTCTTTAAAGTAATTTAGTTTCAATCAGTCCTTTTGTCAATCTTACTCATAGAAAGAATACTCTATCTGATGGGACCTAAAGTGACTTGAAACCCTCAAACTAAATAGAAACTTATTGTGAGTCTTAGGCTGCTACAAGTATCGAAAGTTGGACTCTTGGAGACAGCACCACAGAGCCACAAAAAGCAAGGCCCTAAAATCTGGTGCTCACCAAAGGGCTCAGTCAATGCTTAACAATACCTTCAGAAATTAATTTCACTATGGAAGATAATAAAATTGATAATGTGACCCATTGGGTGCACAAAGAAATGGTGAAGAAGATGACCTGTTGATGATCCCTTTTTTAGTCACAATCGAATTAAAAAAATTGAATGGATATCCCAGAATTTCAACGCTTAACTTGGATTTTCAATGAAGGACTATAAGACTTATCTTGAGGAGTCTTAAACAAGATAAAGAGCCAGCTGCAAAAGAGCGTCCACCTTTGTCAGGACATTCATGAATTTATATGGATATAAAGCTCTCCTAGAGACTAATGTTCACTTGCAAATCTTTCCAGCTACATATTGTGATTTGTACACCCATCACTTCACCATATTGTTCATTTATAGGAGTCCATAACGAGGAACTTCATTATTATATTAATACCCAAAGGGCTTTATGGATGGCCTATAAATAGTTATATAATTTGACATCTCAAAAAATGGGACGTATGCCATCTAATTGATTTAATTTGTTTCTATATCATTCAAATTTAAAAACAAATGGAAATCAGAAAACTGGATTTATTGAGTATGTGGAGAAAGCTAAGGTCTCCTCAGAAAGGACATCACAGAGTCTAGCAAAAAAACTAGAGCCTGCTTGAAACTTTTGGGAAAGTATTTGAAAGCAAGATGTCAAAGCCCATGGTTAAATGACAGTCCAAGCTTCTACTAGCCGTCATAATGAGAAAGAATAGATTAAGCTTTTCAGTCCTGACTAGAGTAAGACTGATGAAAAATTGATGAGCTTGAATCCCATCTACCTCTGAAACTCAATCAGTACATCCAAATCTCTTTACTAGTGTAGCCTGTGTTGAACAAGCTCTGGTATCCCGTGCAATTCAGGTGTCTACTAATTATATTGCTGAGCAACTTGACAAATTAAAGTACGAAATATGGAGCAAAATCACTAAGTTAGAAAGAAATTAACCAATTCCCCATTGCCTAAATGAAGCTGAGCAACACTGAAATACTATTATATTAAAGCTGAAAGCCAATACCAAAAAGCCTTCTCAGAAAACTAAAATCTTTAATGAAAGAGGCTTGAATGAACCCACCAACTCCCTACTCCTCCAAGCCTTCCATATGGTGACTGAGCCACTTTGTGAGGGCCTTCATTTATTTAAATTCCTTAAAGATTTCTCTGAAGGGCGCCAGATTTGATATTGGAGAGTTAGCTTTTGCAGCTGGTTGCACATGCGTTGATGCATTAAGATCTTCACTTTAATGCTCCAACTACCCCCAAACCTGTCATTACATCAAATTGTTTACATGTGTGCCCAATACTAAAACCTTTGTTCAATTTCAAATCGCCTAATACGTTGAGCCAATGAAAAACGCTTTCCTCATTGATGAGGAGAACCATCACCTCTTTCTCCTTCTTCTCCACGCCGCTGACGCTCCAACCCCCTTTTTTCTGCTTTTCCTTTCATTTGAAGCCAGCCTCAGATGAAAATCTCCTCAAACCCCCTTCACCTTCTAGATCAGATGCTTAAAATGATTCTGTGACGCCATTCTATGAATTTTTTATCTAATTATCTTAAGTTTGGAGCCCATAAATTAATATTCATGGAGGTCCCCTCTTGGGTTGGGCACCACTGATACTAAATAAGATGAAAGAGGACTTGAACCAGCGCAATATTGTATTAAAGAATAAAAAATATTTGTAAACTTACTGCTCATCTACTCATCAAAAAATCCATGATTAGGCATCTGCGTTATAACCTAGATTTTGATCAAGTTGCCAAAAAAGATTATTAGTTTGCTTGATATTGCACAAAGATTTACTCTTGAAGAAATGTAGCAACCTTTTAACCTTACGCAAGATTAAAGTTGATGACTCACTTGACAAGTTGAGAAGAGCGCCACACATATCAAAATCACTTAATCAGAAGCTCTCAGAGTACATGTTGTCACAGTATTATAATCCACTACCTTTGAGCTTACTATTAAGGACAAGTTTGCACCTAAGAAGGAAATATAGCATCTTTACTCTACATCTATGAGGCCGCAATGAAATTTCATATGATCATCAAAAGCTAAGCATATGTAAACTTTTTGGGTTTACTGCACAGGTTCAAAGTGTGATAGGTATTTGTTACTTAAATTTTAAGTGGTATGGTTCTAAAGTGTTAAGTTATTTATCCAGTTAAGTTATTAACAGCACATGCTAATAAACTTTTTAGTTGATCAACTCTGGAAAGGTGCTGATGCGCTTACTTCTGGTACCTTGACGGCACTTCTGGACAAGGAAAACTATCCCTACAACTCTTATACAAGTTTTGGAACACAATTTGAGCAAGAAAGCCTATACCTGCAACTCTTAAAAATAGTATTTGAGGCTTTGAGAGCAAATTTATACAAAAGAAAATAGTCTTCCAGCTCTTCCAAGGTAAAAAACAATATGAAAAAATTGTATAATTATCTTAAAATTGTTAAACTATACAAATCAGACTTAAATTGAATTAAAAATGGGCTTAAAAGATACTTTGGCGTCAAAGTCTTCCATTTGTGCCTAAATGGGAACAGCATCCTTCTCCAATGAATTTAGCCCTAAGAAAGCATCTAAAACGATGAACACTTCATCTGCATAGTTATTTTCTGCTTCTGAATTGATTGATCCCTTTCTGGTTTGGATTTATGAAATATCATGTACCAACGCCTTTATCCAACTACAGCGTATTGATCTTTACAAGCTAGAAACCTGTTAAGTAATGGGACCAGTTACCAATTTTTAGCAGATCGCATCAATTAAGTTAACCCACAAGTTACTGTCATAAAAAGGTTTATCAACACTGCAAGAACTCAAAAACCACTCTTTTTGATTGGCAAAAATCCCAATTGATACAGATAAGAAAGTTTGATTGTTGGTAATTAAACCAATAATAAAACCTCTCATAAACATTGTTAGAGATCATCCCCAACGTAACATTAATTTTTTATTGAAATTAGATCCTTAAATAGATCAAGGTTCTGTAGGAAAACCCCCTAAACAATAATTATCAAACATTGATAACTCCAACATCCTCTGTAAGTTACCTATTACAAAGTGAACCACGGCTTTCAGACAGATATGTATTCATAATATACCAACGCTGGATGATGTGGGCTTATTAAAATCCCAACACATCTCCCAGCTTGATCAGATTATCAAGCATAGATAAAAATTTGGAGGTATATGTTACTTCACTACATGGCATGAGTCAGACAGCATGGTTAAATTTAATTCAGCAAAGTTATTTGTTGCTCAATGCATCTTCTCATGCCATTCTTGGAAGCGCAGTTCATCATCCTCATCTCTTTTTTCATGTTCACTGCCGCCTCACATGAGCATGGTTCCACAAATACACGCCATACCAGTACTACTGGTTGATCTCGCCATAAATAATTTCCTGAACGCCAGATTTCCCCCAAGTTGGGTTCATAAAAATTCAATAAAGTTTATCTTCACGTTCTCTTTCTTCATGCTTAACAACAATGTCAACAGCGGACTCAGTTTCTTCAAGTACTAGTCCTTAAAAACGTCCACACTCCCTTGGTCTTCACTACTTTCCTCGCTCCCATAGTAGAACATTCCTTCTTTTCCTAAAAGATAACTGAGAATGGGAATATCACTGAATTCACACAATTGCAGTAGAATTAAAAACTGATATTACTTATCTATATCTCTATTTATTAAGAATATAACTTTTATGATACTTAGATACATACCATTTATACTTCTATCCTTATATGTCTTTTTCTATATATTTATCTTATATTATTCTAATTTTAAACTAATATCAAAATATATTTATTTACTATGAATCTATTCATGATATGACCGATAGCAATGTTTTTATCATATAGAAGTCAGTCGCCAACTTAGCAATAAACTTAAAAAACCCAAACATAGAGATTAAATTCGTTTCTTATTCTTTATCCTGAGGCATCACAATAGGCTAACCTATCAGCAACATGGTTTTCCTTGAGCACCAGTTGGCTATGATTATCTTGTTTAATTTTAATTTTTTTCTAACGTTGTATTGAATGCTTGAGCTTAAAATTTGACATAAAATGTTGTTTAGTTGAGCTATATATTGTTCTGGAATCATTCTCAAGACTATTTCTACTGCAAATATAAAAATTAGTGCCAACGAAGCTCTTTTTCAATATAACAGATCAAATGGCATTTTTCCTGTCACCATATGGTGACTGATAATATTTGCATAGGTTACTGAACTTAAGTAAGATTCTCAAGAAAATGTATTCCCCACTATTAATTTTTTTAGTATCACAGTTGGAATACCATTAAATCTTTCAATCATTCCGTTCATATTTGACTGGTATGAAGCTTTTACCACTCTTGGATCCTCATTAATTTATTAAGCCTTATAATCACATAGGAGGTAAAATTGATTCCATTGTACTATGTAACACTTGTGGACATTAATATGGTATACTAATTGATCCAGAATGAATCTCACAGTACATATTGTGTTTACCCTTCTTGAGGCTTTGGTCTCAAGCTATATGGTCAGAAGGTCTATAACAAAATTTATGTATTATACTTCCTAAGTACTGACACTCAGTGGACACATCACATTGTTCAACACCATGTGCAATGCAAACTTAGGGTGCATTAGCCAATATCCCATCACATTCTTGTAAGGAATTGTGGATTTATAATTCCATGCAATAAACTAACTAATCTGCTACATTGTAGCTTAATGATTCCGAGTAATAATAGTGGCGGAGGTGTAAAATCGTTTTTCTCAGGCCACCAAGCCCTATGACATTGTCTGCAGCTTTTATAATCATGGTACGTTTAGAAAAATTTAGGAAATAGATATCTTCTCCCATCAATTTATCTGTAAAGTTATTGTTCTTCATTTCTGTATGTTCCATGGCTTTCTTAAACGCATTCTGAATCTCCTGGGGTTAATTACCAATATTTTCTTTGTTCATTTGATAAAAATATCCAACTACTTGCTGATACATGACATGAACAGCAGATAATTTTGATAATCCATCAGCATTGTGTAGCTTCTCCCACCTAGTGAATGATTTCAAGCCATAGGCTTGTAACTAAAAATCCCATCGAGTCAATTGCCTTCTTGGTCTTTCAGATTATACAACCAGCTTAGGGATTGATGTCAGTTGCGATTTTGAAGTTCTTATAATGAGTATACACTCAAAATTGTTTACAGGCATATATCACTGCAAGGAATTAACGCTCTGTCATAGTGTAATTTCTTTTCACCAGCATTAAAGCAACTTACATAAGCTGCAGTAAGCTCATCCCTGGTATCATCTACATGAATTAAAACGGCTCAATTACTGTTGTGTGGATTCTTTCTGAATACAAAAAGCTCAAAGATCTAAATACTTAAAATGGTTCTAGTCATCAGATAATTATGAGGTACATTAAAATAAATTTTGGGCCTTTGCATTCCAAACAAAACCCTGCTTCAGATCCTTCAACAGAAGGAAATAATGGTTCAGCAATGTAGAAAGTCCTTGATGAATCACCAATAATAACCATCCGCTAAAATATTTGTATAACCTAAACGCTCTTCAGGTTGAAAGACATTCAATAGATAATATTTTCTATGTTGAGGTTGAAATCTGTCATAATTTATAACAAACCTCAAGTATTCAAACTCATTACAGAGTGCATTTTATTGGCTTAATTTTTGAATTTGCTGCCAGTAGGCTTTTAAACACTTTTTTAAATGTTCAAGGTGGTCATCAAACGTATAAATAAAGATGTTGGTATCATTCTGGAATACCAATACACTGTACATATTTAAATTGTTTAATATGGTGTTCAAAGGGTGGTTAGCCTGGCAGGGTAAATCCTGCTTCCACTTTAGTGCAGGTTTTGTTCAACACATGTTCAAAACCTATACTTGTTATATAAAGAGATCTCGGTGTGGTATATCTGTCCCAAGTGCAACCTGCCTCAATTTACTTTTTTACTATGGAGTCCATTGCCTGTTGAGAGGTATCCAGTGTGTTGCATGGTCCCCGTTGCATTTTAGTTGGAAGTTTTGGGGTTTTACCAAGGAAAGGCCAAACATTAAACCTTTTGGGTAACCAGAGGAAAAGGAATGGAAACTGTAAGTTGTCTTTAGGATGGACTTTGCTGATCAAAATAGATGGATAAAGGCTATGGCGTAGCACTTTCAATTCTTCAGGGTCTGGATTATATGCACTATTCTGGTTTATAATATTACTTATTGTAAACATGTGAAAGAATAAAATTTGTTAAATTTTCTACAGAAAGTATACAACACTCATTATTTTGTTAATTTATATATATTTATAGGATGCTAGGTATTATGTGGCGGATGAAGCACTTAAAGCCATTTTTGTTCAGAATCTTTTCTTCTCATCCAATATAGGTGTTGAGCTGCAGCCACTTCCTTTTATTGGCTTCAAGATTGTTGCCCTTCCATTGCGTGTAGCGTCCAGATGGCTTCTTCTGATGTTGAGATGGAGTCTCATCTCATGATTACTAAATCTCTTTTATTAATCTTTGCTCATCTAAAGGAAAGGGATAATTTAGTGACAATTCATTTGATTCTGGAAGTTTCAACCCCAGAGGAAAATGGTCGCATAAATTTTTGATCTTATACTGAGATAATTTGGGCCTTTTTTAGTACAGACGCTGATGTTTCACCACTTAAGATCCTAGTGGATGGGTCTGTTGAAATTTAGAGGCTTTTCTGCTTGTTCACAAATATTAACCCTAAAACGATAACTGAACAGGTTTGGTTTGTGAAGCTCTCACATTGTCTGATGATATGATATAAGATTGATAATAGTAAGAAGACTATTATGCATAGTTGAATAGGTCACTAATGTTTGATCCAACGCTAAACCGGTATTCCTCCTCAAGGTACTCTAGATGTCCTCAGTAGAGATTATGACCCTTATCCGCCTAACTTGATCCAAGCTAAGGTCCTTAATTTACAGCCTTTCCTCTGGTGACACAAAGTTAGCAGCAATTCCCATCTCATCTCAGCTTACCTTCTAATGATCCTTGATACTTAATCATTATCCTATTAAAGAGTCTTCAACTAAAGCACATAGCAATAATTTCCTTGAAGATGAATAGAACTAATAATGAATTCTGCTCACTACTGTTCTTTATTAAGTGAAATCTCAGTTGAATCTAGAGGGATTTGGTGCCCAACCCTTGGTTGGCGCCTCAGCTATGAAACGGCAGCCGTTGCTCTTGAATTAAAACTTGTCATCTCATCAGTGATGTTTTTCCCCATCCTGGTTAGGATTACATCATCAGACATCCTTGAGACCTAAGAATGGAAAGAGTCAAAAACGTGTCCCTAACGTTTTTCTCTTGATCCTAGCAAACCAACCATAATCAGCAAGCGACCTGCTTAGGTAATGGGACTTGTTACCCAACAAGGTAGGTCACAAATAAACTGATTAATTTACTAGTTGGAGGCAGCAACACTAACCTTGCAACTTGCTCCTTTAATTCAAACTGGTTGATGATGAACCCCAACTGATCCCAATCAGTCTACCTGATAGTTAATCATTAGATGACTATCAGATGCCCCATTTTGTTAGAAACTCTGCCTAGCGAGATCTAAAGAATTTACCCATATCAATCCCCAATAGATCCAACCCAAGCGAATTACCTAAAATCTAAAGCATTGTTAACCCAAAATCGGTGTCAACCTAAATGAAATTCACTCATTATATTGAATTATCCCCTAGCGACCCATAATAATCTAGATGGCTGGAAATGTGGGCAAAAATCCTAACACATCACCCTCTTGCCTAGATTTCCAGTGAGAATAGGATTGGGAAAGGAGAATACCGCTTCAGACACAAAGTAAAATACTTCTTAGGTTCAAGTGAAGTATGGTTGATCTGTACTCAACGCTGCTCATGATGACATTTGGCATAAAGCTCTCTTCCACTTCCTCCTCGCTACTGCCTACTCAGAGCATGGTCCAAATGACCTTCTGTTATGCCGAGCTGATCAATTTAATCATGACAATACTATTCCCAGGATCCAGTTTCCCACCGTCAGGGCATATGGCCCATAGTCTTATTCAGGATCCTTGGTCTGGCATCCTTAATTTCCTGATTTCTCTCCTCGCCTATGATAGGATTTTCTTGCCATAGAAGTTTGTTTCATGCACAATTAAGAATGCTCATTTATATTTGCTGTTGTTTTTGTTGAAGTAACTTCTTGGCTCATATCATTCTTAATTCTTCTCTGAAGAGCTTATCACATTAAGTTTGCGATTAATTTCTCCAAGAATTATAGCTTAATTGATTCCAGAGTGCATAATATCAACTAACATAAGTATGACATACCCTTCTCATCAAGCTCATATGTCAAATTTGGAGTCTCAGTATCAACAGCTGCTTGGCAGAATGTCCGATAAAAATGTTTGGCTCTTCCAATTGATGAGTTGATCTGCGTAATGGAATCTTTTCTATAGTCCTCCCCAGACTTAAACTTCCAGTCAAGTACCTGTTGCCATTCCATCAGTAGAATTACCAAAAATGGTATTCAACCCCAATGAAACCAAGTTGCAATTATCTCGAACAACTTGTGACCAATCCTTCCTCTGTCATTAAACCTGAGTTATACTTCAAAACTCTCCTGGATTCAGCTCCATTTGTGGAACTCCTACAATCATCAATGAATTTCTTGAAGCATTTCCCTTCAATCTTGATCAATTGTCCCTCACTGGATCGGACTTGCTTACAGAGTTCCTTTTGTACTTAGCCAGTTAGACAAACCAGTTGTTCTGCCAACTGAACTAGATAGTGAAAACAACAAACATTTTGAACTCCCCTACGCAGAATTGAGGACCTGAGTAACTGAGGCTCTATACATAGCTCTGAACCCCTCCAATATTAAAAACATTTTAGATCTTGACATTGAATCTTATGCTCTTCGCTTTGCCAGCTAGTTCTTTGAAGTTGGGCCATGAAGCTTCCAGCTTCTCCTGGCTTCCATCGTTCATTCTGCTTTCACTTCCAAGAAGCTCGTAGTCAGCATCTATGGGATGCTATTTTCTCCCTGCATGACTATGACATTTCTGGTGCATCCCATCGGTATCTTCCTTGTGGCTATAATTGGGGGCAAAATTTGGCAACTTCCACCTAGTGTCCCTTGCTTAATGCCAGCCCATATGTCCAATGTTCTTGATGAAGCCTGTCAGCAAGTGCTCAAGACCAATCATCAAGAGCCTGGTGTCATATCAGAATTACTTGGGTTTATTACCAAATGCCTTTTCTTGTTCTATTGCTTCCTACCCCCAATCCAGGGTACTGCATTTGGCAAGTACTGGCATTTTCATCTTTCCTCCCCTAGTCACATTTCCACAGGGATCAGCCTCTGCTCAGAAAACTTGGCTTTGAGTAGGTCTAGCCCTTTCTAGCATCTGATCTCACATATATTTGACATTTTGTTCACTCCTACAGTGATCCATCCTCCCTACCTCAAGATGTAAGTCTTGGGTACCGCCCTTGAAGCTGGATAGGGTACAGTACCCTTTCCGGATGAAGAGGGGCCCCAAGGCTCCTTTGGACCCTTTGTAATGGCTGGGTGACCTCGCCCATGTGATAGATGAGCACTCAGTGATGGCTTTTCTCCACAAAGCCATCCCACTCACACCCCTTCCCTCTTCTCCAATTCTGGTAGGATTGATAGAAGGGGTCTGCAGGGAGTTGGCTCACGTCAGGGGGCTTGGAGAGGGTCTGGAGGTCACCCGCTCCCCAGGCAAGCCATGGCCAAAAATTGGGGAAATTGCAATTCCCAGTGTTAGAGCCCAGCCGGTAATTTCTGGATTGGGGGAGCCGTTTGGGCCAGTCATGTTCAGAAGCCAGATTGGAACACGGCCTGGATCAAAAACCCAGGTTCAAATGTCTCAGATCATCAGGTCTGACGTTCCAAGGATGATCCATGAAGTTCAGATTTTACAAGCCACCCAATCATAGGATTGGACCAAATTGCAACAAACCTGATCCATGGACCCCTGCCTTCCAAGGTGAATCCAAAATGCCCCAGCCATGCAAATTGGCTGATTTAAGTCATTGGGACCTGGATTAGCAGCATCAATTTGGCTTGGTTACAAGAAGTTGGGAAAATAAGAAATTTTTTTCCAAGCTTCTGCCAAATTGTTAGCTGCCTTTCACCCCCCCCCCCCCCCTCTGAGCTAGCCAACCAAATCCCCTCCCCCATTCCCTGAATACCCAATCCCCTGATATCCCCCATGCCTATTAAACCATCTAAAAGGCAACTGGCCCCACCAAGGGCAGTTGTCAGTTCATTCATTTTTAGCCTTTGCCAAGATAAAATCCATAAATCTGCTTAGTTTGCTGCGGACTCTGCTTGCTTTTAACACAAATTCAAACATGATTCCGTTGTTCAATCTTACAAAGCGCGCCATCACCCAGATCCTTTTCCTGATGCTTGCAGACTGGATTATCCAGTCACTCAATCCCGCCACATGGCAGCAGATTGTCGATGTGATAATCCAGCCCACCCCAAAGTCAAGCCCACTGTTCCATTTGTTTCTTCACGTCCGTTAAATGGAGCCCCTTCTGTTTACTTGGACGCCAAATCCGCCAAGTCTGCTCCCCAGTGGGAGCAGTCTCAAGGCGTCCCTGGCCTGCCGCGCATGGGTTTGGCTCTGATAGCCACCCCTGCCACTATGGGTTCAGCTCACCAGCAGGACTTAGAGTGTCCCCTTCCGGGGAAACTAAGTCCCAGCCCCAGTCATGGGGTTTTCTCCACTTCTACCCACATTCCCAACACCGTGGCAGTCTCAGTGCCGCCTCCTGCTGGTGCACAAGCCTCCCCTTTGAGTTCTGAAGGCCAGCAACCGCGATCCCTGGAGGAGTCATCATCCTCCCTGCCTCTCCCGCCCTTGGGGGTTGCCCCCATAAGACTCGCAGTTGCCCCAATGCAACCTTCTTGTTTGCCTTGGGAGCCTTTTTTGTGTTACTGAAAGTTTGCTTTCCCCACATGTCCCATAGATCCCCACTTATCTTAGTTGTTTGGACCGCTATGCCTCTGGCATTCTGGGCTCTCCACTGGGTGCTCGCGCACCCTTACTGAGAGCCCAGTCTAGTTCTTCTTAGCTGCATCTGTGACACAAGAGACAACATAGTTGGTTATCCCCAAGTTGAGGATACCCAGTAAGAAATTATAAAAATATATCTCTTTTCTATGTGTTGTATAAATGTTCTTCCTTACGTTTTTATCAATCTTTTATATTTTTCTTTTTTTATATGGGACTTGACCTTCATTTAGTTCAGCGGTCCATATTTTTTATTTATTCCCCCAAACTGGTTCCTAAGTATACTTTAAACCTACCAGTTTTCTATTGCTCAGATGTCATATTTTTTAAAACTTAACCATCTATTTTGGTTCAGTAATCCTTTTTTCGGACTTAACCAAATCATTAGGACATATCCATTTTAATGGTTCAGCAGTCTCTTGGTAATACTTTTTCATTAATTTTTTCATCAATCCATTGATACAAATACTTAGCATGGATTCAACTCACTATCCTTTCATCCAAGTGGTTCTTGATATAATAGGCATCCATCACCATCTTGGCAATAATCTCAAATGGACCCAACCACAACGCATATAGTTTGTTTCTTCTCTCAAACTACTCATATCACAATAGGCAACTCTCTCGCCTATTTGGTATTCTACTAAGGCAGTTTGGTTCTTATCATCCATCATTTTTGCTCTAATCCTTTTCTTTAAGGTTGTGTTAAATGCTTGCAATTGAATTTCAATTAGGAAATTTGACAATTAAACCATGTACTTCTCAGCACTCACTTCTGATGTTTGTTCCACCACTAGATATAAAACCAACGGCAAAGCGGCCTTCCTTCCATATAGTAACTCAAATGGCGTTTTTCCTGTCACCGTATGATGAATTTGTACACAAACGTCACCAAACCAAGGTAAATTCCCCATTCAGAAGTTCTTCCTGCAACCAGCTTCCTCGGCGTAATAGCCAGCGTTCCTTTGACCCATTCTACAAGTCCGTTTGTCTCCAGCTGGTAAGGTACAGACACAAATTCTTTTGCCCCCATTATTTCATTTAATCTGGGATCACAAAAGATGTTAGATTTGTTTTATTCACTTAACAAGATCTTCAAACCATGTCAATATAGCATTTGATCAAGGATAAATTGTGCAGTGCTTTTAGCATATACGTTTGCAAGGACCTTCATCTTGACTCATGTTATCAAATGGTCAATTGCAACTATGATTAATTTGACTCACCCAGTACTCATGGTTAATGGTCCTTTCACATTGATGGATACCATGTGCCATGCAAATCCAGGGCGGACCAGTCAGTATCCTGTCAAGTTCTTGTGGGGCTTATGCAACTGTCGCTCTACACAACAAGCCAGATAATCCGTTACATCATAGTTAATGGACTCTCAGTAATAGTACTGGTAAATATGATCAGTCATCTTACTCAGGCCTCCATGCCCAACAACCTTATGAGTGGCTTGAACGATAGCCACTTGTTCTGATGGCTTTAGGAATATTAATCATTTTCCATTAATTGGCTTAACATGTTCATCCATAGTCTCAGTGTTTTCAACGCTTTTTGAAGTGCACCTTTTATTTCTCAGGGCTTATTCCCAATTTCTTCTTTGACCATTCTCTGGAATAGCTCATCCGCCTGCTGGTATACCACTTGGGCCATTGGCAATCTTGATATGCCATCTGGATTCTGATGAGAAGCTCTAGCTTGGTGGACTTTCTCATAATCGTAGGTCTGTAGCTTTAATGCCCATTGGGCCAGTCAACCTTCCAGTTCCCTTAAATTGTGTAGCTAACGCAACTAGGAGTGGTCCATCATCACTTTAAAGTGCATTCCATGAATATACACCTGAAATTGTTTACAGACGTGAATGACCACAAGGCATTCACGCTCAGTCATTGTGTAATTCCTCTAAGCTGCTGAAAGTGTCTGGCTCACATATGCTACTGTATGATTGTCCCCAAGTTCATCCACTTGGCTCAGGACAGCGCCAATTGCCATTAACTATAGCATGCATCAGTGTTATAAATTCTCAAGTAAAATTTTGGATATTTCAAAATTGGAGAATCTATTAGATACCAGTATAATTCTTCAAAAGAACACTGGGTCTTTTCACTCCAAACAAATCCTTTTTTCATATCCTTCAATAAATGGAAGAGGGGCTTGGCAATTCTTGCAAAATCCTGGATGCATCTTTAATAGTATTTGACCATTATAAGGAACACTTGAATATCTTGGACACTCTTTGGTACAGCCATTCTCTCTATAGCTTGAATTTTTTGAACTTGCAGTTGCAGTCCACTAGAGTTGATGACAAATCCCAGGTAATCCTACTCTTTCTTGAAAAAGACACTTCCTCAGCTTAATCTTCAGGTTAGCTTTGAATAGTCACTTGAAAACTTTCTCATAATGGTGTAAATGGTAATTGAATGTCCTACTGAACATATTTATATCCTTCAAGTACACCAGGACGCATAATAACTTCAGGTCATACTATATGGCGTCCATGGCCCTCTGAAACATTGCAGGCACATTGCATAGATCTTGGGGCATCCTTGTCAATAGATGCAGCCCCTGAGTGGTGATGAACACACATTTCTCTTGGTCTTCAGTTGACAAATTGATTTGCCAATATCCAGATATTATATCCATTGTGGAGAAATACTCTTCTTCCAATTTATCTGGTGCATCATCAAACGTGGTAGCGGATATGAATTCTTCTTTGTGATCTTATTCATTGTAGTAAACCAACTTAGTTGTGCTTGCTGGTGCTTTTGTCAGCTTGTTTCCATGAATAATTTAATAACTAAAATTTAAAATATAAAGTGCTAGAAAAAATGTAGATTTTTTATGTCTTTTAATAGCACGTGATAAAGGGAAAATGATACTCCTTGACCTCCAACTATCTAGTATTTAAAGTAATTACAAAGGCTGAGGGGGAATTTGGGAATATGTTTGGAATAGCCAGCATGAGTCCAAATTAGGAAATATGCAGGAATAGTGTATCATGACTCAGGAACTTGCATCAGGGCAGCGGAGGAAAAAGAGGAGTTTTGATTGGCCCAAACATACCTGTGAGGTAACATCTTTATAAACTTGAGCCAATCACCGCCTGAGAAAATTCTTGCACCTTGGGGGACCCCTGCCAAGCCTATAAAAGGGGTCCCCGTGCAGGTGCAAGGAGGAACTTTGTTGGGGTCAGGGGAGTGCCTTCCAATGATTCCCCTGAAGTCCGTGGTGAGGTCAGAGTAATCTGACTAGCCTATTTTATTAGTGCCTGTACAGGTTTTGAACTGGTGTTTCCCCAATTAATGGGGTTTCACCAAGAATCAGCTAGGGACTTTTAGCCAATTTCCTTGATTTTTTTATTATTAATTTTAATAAATGAACTCTTAACAACATTGGAATATCACAAATGGCTGACATTTCCCTTTTTTGGCAGAACTCAACCTACAGCATTATTACCTTTTGTCTGCAAAGTTAATGTCCGACATTCAGCTTCTAATAATAGATTACCACTCAATTAGAGCCATCCTTCTATTTAATATAAGGATAGGGCTTGCTCAGAGGCTCGATGATAGAACTAGAAGCCCATGCTTTACTAGTTTACTGATTTCTTCCTCCACTACCACTTCAGCTGCTTTGACCATCGAATTGGTCTCATTCTTATTGGTAAATTTTCTCTGTGTCAACTGTGTGGATCACATTCCTCATGCATCCTAAATCATTGTTGTCCTGGGAAAATACATCCCAATAATTGTCAAATTTCTCAAGCATCTCCTGCTGTTTTTCCATCAGGTCAGCAAGTTGCTCTCAATTGAACAATAATTTGATAATTTTGGTCACCTCTGTCATTAATCTCATTTCATTTGTAGGTCTAAAAACCATGGATTAATTAGAATGATATTTAATATTTATATATTTTTTGTATTTTTCTTTTGCAATAGGACTTAATCTACAAATTGGGTCAGAGATCTTTTCTTTCCCCTTCATCCAAACTGGTTCCCAAATATACTCTGACCTACCAGTTTTCATGGTCCAAAAATTTTATTCTCTTAAAATTTAACCATCTAATCTGGTTCAGTGGTCCTCTTTTAGGACATGACTATAATCTTAGGACAAGGATATTTTAATGGTTCAGTGGTCCTCTGGGAACATTGTTTTTATTTTCCTTTGATCCAATACTTTTGGTTTTTTAGTATTGACCTTCTTCATAATACAACCAGAAGCACTTTTCTTTATGTATAGGCAACACTTGCTGACTTTGGCAATAATCATAAAGTTTCCATTCAATGGACCTTCAATCACAACTTATCATTCATCCAACAGGTCCTAATTTCATTTTGTATTTCAACAATTGATACTTGAGTCTTCATATTTCACAAGATTGTGATTATATCATTAGTCAACAGTTCCATATGATTGCTTTTATTGTTTTCACTTAAGACCAATTTTTGGCATTCATTACCATCCAAAACGTTTGAAAGTAAATTCACTGATGGCTCTGGAAACAATCCCCTAATCATGTGGATTGATATAGTAACGTTAACTCCATCCAGTTTTGTTTTTAATTGATGAACCTTGTATCCAACATTTTATTTATTTAACCAAGGCAAGCTGACCAGGGGACAGGCATTACTGAAAGAAAGAAACAAAAGAAAGAAAGAAATGACATGAAGCCTGAACAGGGTCAACTCCATTGAAGAAAGTTTTTCCACCTCCGGATTGGGACTCAAAATTTTTCTGGTTACGTCATGGGTAAGGTTTTCGTGTTATTAGACCTACTAACCGCCAATAGCTTCCTTTAGCTGGCACCCCAATCGATGTGCAAAGGGTGGGAATCAAACCTGCAACCTTCAGGTTGGTAGTCGTACGCCCTTACTGACTCACCTTCCACCCCCTATCCAGCATTTTATGCTTTATTGATTTAATATTTATTGGGCCAAACAATTCTCTCCACTACCTTATCAATTGCTTCCTTTTTTGACATCATACTTTTCATTGGTATTGTAATCCAATATTCTGAATTGATTGTTCTCCATATCAATTCCAACCAGTGTCTCATCTAGTGTCTCATCTAAACACCTTGTTATTTGGGCTATATCAAGTGGACCCAATTTCAACCTGAGTTTACCCTGCTGATCCTCAGGACTATTTCAAGTGGACCCAAGTTCAACTTGAGTTGTCTCTTGTTGGACTTTTTGTTGGAGAAGCTCTCTGGTGCTTATAAACATTAAACCTAACAATAGGGGGTTGGAACCACTGAAAATATTAAAGTTAATTAAGCTTTAAAAACTAGAAAGTTATGGATGTTATCTTTTTATTGGGCGATGTTGTGAGTAAGAGAATAAACAAATCCTCTCAATATATGACTGATCAGTATTTAAACTATCCTGAGGGTCAAAGGGAATAAATTTGAATGGCTGTTAAATTTTTAATAAGGAAATATATAACTTTATTCTATTGGAGATTGGAAAACTCGCTTCACTTTGGCTTAATGATGGGTGGGGAGTTAATTCTTGGCAATATGTACCCATGGGGTAACTATTTAATAAATTTTCAGCCAATCCCCTTCAGCTAAAATTTATTTTATTTTGGGGAACCTCTGTCATGCCTATAAAATATGGTGGTCCCCACTTAGGTGTTTGAAGGGCTTTGGACATGGCAGGAATAGAAACCGCTGATGGACTCCCCAGGTTCCCTTGCATGGTCAGAGTAATCTGATTGTTTAATCTTGTGTTATTTGCCTGTGAAGTATTGGAGATAGTGTTACCCCAATTTAAGGGGTTCCAACAAGAATTGGCAAGGGTTTTTTGGCCGACTTTTTCAGCATCTACCTCCAAACCACTTTTTTCTATACATCAGACTTGTAATTGACTGACAGCCCTGCTGTAAATCTTCATCTTGAGAAGATGTCTGGTGGAACAGGTTTTATTGCAGCATTAGAAAATTTCATATCTAGGTTGCAAGTCCTTTTCCTGAATCTTGAAATTTTCTTCAGCAAGCTCCATATAGGAGTCTCATTACCATGTCTAATTATTCAATTCTTCCATTTGTTTCATTAGTCACTCTATATCTGCGCTGAATACCCATAATAAAATGCAATCCGCTTCATTTTCCTTTTTCAAGAATAAAACTTCTCAAACTAAATCTCCTCCCTTTTTATTTTTGACGTTACTTTTCCTTAAAACTCATTTCCTAAACTAGCGACATCTTAAACTCCTTGTTCAAGCTTGGTAACTCTCTCCTCCAAGGCAGCGAATTCTCAATTATCTAAAGAATTCAAGGCGTTCTTGTTAACAGTTGTCAACTCCATCCAGAGTTTTCTTAACTTATCTTTGTATATCTTGTCCTAGTATATCTTACTAAACCAAAACAACTGTTGTGAAGACTGATTGTTTAAATTAGGGTATTCACTGATTGTTTACAAATATTAAAATTATTTGAGATGGGTCAACCTTGGGACAAATATACCTCATTGAGAAATTTGCTAGCCAGTACAGGTTTCAAACTCAAAATCTGCACTAGAGAGGAAGCAGTTTTACCTGCCAGGCTAACCACCCTTTTGTTCACGAATATTAACCCCAAAATAAAAACTGCACAGGTTTGGTTTGTACAATCTTCACGTTTTCTGATGATATGATATATGATTGATAGTAATTTGAAGACTATTATCCATATTTTATATATCACTAGTGTTTGGTCCAACGCATGACTGGTATTCATCCTTGAAATACTCTAGATGTCCTCAGTAGGGATTATGACCCTTATCCGCCTAACTTGATCCAAGCTCAGTTCCTTATTTTACAGCCTTTCCTCTGGTGACACAAGTAAACAGTAACTCATCTCAGCTCAGCTTATCTTCTAAGGATCCTTGATAATTACTCTTTATCCTATTAAAGAGTTTTAACTTAAAGCACATAGCAATAATTTCCTTGAAGATAAATAGAACTAATAATGAATTCTGCTAATTGATGGTTTTTTAATACTTTATTTTTTAAGTGAATTTTTAGCGGAATTAGTTAGAGTAAGTTTGGTGCCAACCCTCGATTGGCGCCTCAGCAATGAAACGGCAGACGTTGCCATTGAAACACACAACCTCGTCTTGGAAGCAATGGTCTTCCCCATCCTGGCTAGGATTCCGTCATTGGACATCCTTAAGACTTAAAATGGAAAGAGTCAGAAAACGTGTCCCTAAAGTTTTTCTTGATCCCAGCAAACTGACCATATTTGGCAAGCGACTTGAATTAGGCAATGGGACTTGTTACCTAATAAGGCAGGTCATAAACTAACTGATCAATTTTCTAGTTGGAGGCAGCAACACTAACCTTGCAACTTGCTCCCTAAATTCTAATCGGTTGATAATGAAACCCAATTGATCCCAGTTGGTATACCTGATAGTTTGTCATCAATCAACTATCAGATGCCCCATTTCATCAGCAACTCTGCCCAGTGAGATCTAAAGAATCTACTTAGATCAATTCCCAATGGATCCAACCCAAACGGATTACCTAAAGTCCCCCAAGCATTGTTAACCCAAATTTGGTGTTAATCAACATCCAATTTACTTGCTATATGGAATTATCCCCTAGCAACTCATGGTAATCTAGACTGCTGGAATTTTTGGCAAAAATCCCAACAGGGTCATAAGGGCTTAAGAGCCTAGAATGTATGTGGTTAAAAAATGCGCCTTGGATGACATCTGCGATGAAGTATTTGAAACCAGATTTATACAGTATGGATAGGGCTATGACCAGAAGGTGTCAACTTAGTGGGACACCCACCAGGACTATGGTGGTAAGATAGCATAAATTCTCCAATATATAATAAGGGAGAGCCTAATATTTGTCTCTGATTTCGTAGTCTCCTCGTTGGTGGTTGAGCTAATCCCTTGGGTAACAAGTACATTTAGCCTGATTATTCGTTGTCTAGCACCCTCATAGTCAACTTTTTCAGCATTGAAAGAGGATGAATCCATTAAAGGCTGGATGCTACTTGGAAGCTTGATCCCTTTATATGTAGAGGTCCTAAAACGGGGACATGTTAATCACTTGGTGGTAGATGATATGATAGGGTAGTAAGGCGGATGGCAAGTAATGATCCCATTGTATGAGGTCCAAAAAACCACCTTGTGAGAATAGAAAAAGGGGGTCCATTTGCACACTTCACTGCACCATTAGTATAAGTTTATAAGGTGCAGTGAAGAGCTGATTAGTACTAAATAGCGTGGTCAGCTCTTGGATAACTTGGGAGTTAAAGTTCAACCATTGTCCAAGAGCAGAACTCCGAGAGGGACCCATGTTGAGTGACTTGGACTGAAACAGGAATAGGGTGGTGGCTATAGCAATAGATGCAGGAACTCAAATGGCTTCAACCCACTTTGTGAGATGGTCAATGGCTTTATAATGTAGTGTTGATCATGAATGCCCTTGGATATGGGCCCTGCAACATCCTTTTAATTAGCCGAGGTAAGCTGACCAGGGGACAGGCATTACCAAAAGAAAGAAATGACATGAAACCTGAACAGGGTCAACTCCATTTAAGAAAGTTTTTTCACCTCCGGATTGGGACTCAAATTTTTCTGATTACATCATGGGTAAGGTTTTCGTGTTATTAAACCTACTAACCGCCAATAGCTTCCTTTGGCTGGCACCCCAATCAATGTGCAAAGGGTGGGAATCGAACCCAAAACCTTCAGGTTGGTAGCCATACACCCTTACTGACTCACCTTCCACCCCCAGCCCTGCAACATCCTCGTTAAGTTACTAAATGGCATAGATGAGGCTCCAAATTCATGCTAATATTATAGATTTGGTCAATCTTGGTGTAAACTTTTTGACCACTGCTCACTGCAATTCTAAGTTTCTGCACAAGTTCTCATGTGCGTTGTGATAAAAATTGATAAAGTTGATTATAATTAAATACTTGAACTGGTGCTAGTATGAAGACTAGCACCCTAGTTGAGTATCCAGCCATTATAAAGTACTGCTGTTGCAACGCACTCTTATAATCTTGTAGATATTGATAAATTGGGGGAACTCTTCCCTTTAATTCTTCTTTTAGATGGAGCTTGATGTTGTAACTCAACCTAATTTAATGGTCAGAGTTTCCCAATTACTCTCTTGACGTAGGAGCCCGCGGAGATCAGAACCAGTAATAAGTAAACAATGAATCCTTGATCCTTTCAAACTCTATTCTAAGTTAAAATACAACAAATGTAAAAAATAGGCTAGATGTTAAAGTATATTAATATGAACATTTTCGTTGTTTAAAATGCTAAGAGTTATATAGGGTAAAAGCGCACAACTTTTCAGATGCTCAGTGGAGATGAATTAATTTGTTCCTGCAGGTTTTAACCATTGAGATTTACTTCTAAACATAATGGGTTACTTTGCCTTATTTAATCTAAAGTAGTATAATTTTCGTGGTTTGGCAGCCAACTACTAGTGTCAGGAACCAGGCACTAATTTCATAGGGGCCGCGTTTCTTGATCACACCTACAAACTACCAATATAAAAGCGTTAAAAACGCTTTGGAGCTTTTAAAAGCATCTAAATTTTTCAGTCTGGATGATTCATCATAGTAATCTGACTATTGGCTATTAAACACTCATTGAATACCTAATTAACATGGTATGGGATAACTTAAAGAGAGTATCTGTAACTCTCCCATTAACAGAGAGGTGGTAAGAAATGCACAGCCACACCATCAGGGCACCAGTCATTAGATTTAAGTTAAAAAGGGCACCGCAAAGGGCTCTGGAGCCAAAGTAACTCAGGGTAAGGGTATACAACGCATTATATAGTAGTTGGTAACAAATAAATAACTGCACTTGAGTGGACCCCAAAGGGGAGTCTGTAACCAAGTGGAGATCAGTGCTAGAATGCTTGGGTGCCTCATTCTGGAGGGGACCAGAGGGGCCTAAGCGGTGCACCAGATCTGGTAGATAATTTTGTGGGAATAAAATGGCCAACGTTATTAGAGACCTCCCTCAGGAGGTCCACGCACAGGCTCACCTAAAAAACCATACTAAAAACATAAAATAACGGGTAATTTTCATTAATGAAGATTACCAATGAGAAAAGATGATATCAAAAAACCATACTTTAACCCTGGGTGACGATTTGACAATCAAGGAAAATGATGCCAATCCTATGTAAACTAATCGGTGCACCCTACCACCAGCAAGGGTACTGTAGATAGTTATTAACCAAACTCAAGTTATTGACTGCATGCTGAGCCATCCCAATTTGGAAATGGTGAAAAAATGGTTTTCCCAGTTCTCCAAGCAACTTAATTAAACTTTCACCGTTAAGAATAAAGCTAGTGCAATTTTAATGCCCTTGCTATAACATAGGGCTGAGCATCACGCACATCCCCTAGACCAACCTGGACATATCTGGCCTAAACCCAGCGCTTGTTCATGGTATGTTTAAGGTCAATAAGGCCTGCTAACTTAACCTTTTTAGCCTCCTAACGACCAAAATTATCCTTACAATTGTTACCCTAAATCATGTTATCAAGCCATGAAATTACCTCTTGTTCTTTTGGGGCTCCACCCCCCCTCCAGGGGCTTTCTTCAGGGAAAAGTTCTTATGGGCTGGGGCCAACTTGATACTGATGATGTTTTGCTTAGACTTAGATCTTAAAGCCTCAGGATAAAGCTCTTGGAAAATTTGTTCAGATCCTGGTCATGAGCTCATCATACGCTGGTACTTTACTGTTCTCCGCTGCATCAATGTCCTTCCAGAATAAAAGGTACTCACTTCTTCTCCTTACTCAGTGTGAGGCTACGATCTTCTCCACATTTCACTCCAGCGCCCCATCCACAAGATAAGCCTGTTGAGTTGTTGACTGAATTTAATTGTCAGATATATGATAGGGAGATAATAATGTTAACACGCTTAATATATTATGAATCATATCAGATACCAGTGATATAGATCAGGAATATTTTAAGCTTATGCAAACTTAAGATTTGTGGCCTAGCGATTCCACTTAATAAATTTTTGACTATGAAGACATGGGCATGGAGGCTTTGTTGGTTTGGTCAGACTTAAAATAATAGCTGACTAAATGACCTGGGCACATGGGCTTAGTTGGTCTATGTCAAAATTAGTTTTTAATGTTGATTAGGTTTTTAATTGAATTAATTACTAATTAGTGGTACAAATTGCCTTGGTATGTACTGATGATTGCTTGAGATGAGTATCAGTTAAGCTATTTGCAGATGCGTTATAGATGCTGCCTTGAGAATATTTCTGAGTTTGAGAAACTCTGAGACTTTTGGGATGTCTTGAGTTGAATGGTTTGTAGACCTTCAAACGAACTTGTTACTTTCTCTGGCCAAGTGCCATTATAATTGAGGTATCATGGGTATGATTTGGTGAACATTGATTCTATAAATTATCCCAAGTTGATACCAATAAAATATAATCAACTATCAATATTCAACTATTACCACGAGAATAAAGTTTAATTTAGAAGCTTTTTTGTATTAATACTTTACGTTGTATTAAATTAAAAATTTACTTGGGATCAGGAAGATCAGGGAAGCGTGCCATCATCTAAGTAATGACAGAAGAATACAGCTTCAAGTGTGATTACCAAGGAGTTATATTTTAACTATAGTCACCATCTGGTTTATTGTCTTTATACAATATACATTTAAAACTCCACCTTACCGCAGAAGAATAGCCAGCCATCCTTAATAGACCTAAAATTCAACAAGTGGCGCTCAGTGCTGGGAATGCAGATGGTGACCATGCCAAATATAGGAGTGATCCCAATCAATTATTTAGAGCTATTACTGGACCTAATGGGAATACAGCAAGACTGTGTCCCAAATTAATTTTGATTGATGTACCTATCATTACATACCCTGATGAGCCCATTTCACCTGAAGAACTGGAATGACTTGAGCTTCAGTTGTTAAGAGAGTATCAATTGGAACAAGGGCCTGCGGACAACAGTAGTATTCCTTTTTATTGTCAATGTCAGCAAGATGTGTTGTGGATGAGATATCTAGCTCATCATCAATTGAGCGTAGCTCAAGTCCAAAGTAATTTAATTGGGATAGAGAATATCACCCAATAACTAATCAAATTTGTACACCCCACCTCTAGGAATTCTCAGATGACAATTTCCCACCATCACGCAGCCATTACCGAGTTGGTTAACTTCTCACGCAACTCCATCCAGGCGTCCCAAAAATTTAAATGAGCGTTTAGAGGCCAACTTTACTGAAGTTTATTCTAGTTTGGAAGCAACCTATAATCTAGCTACTTGGGCTAATGATAGAGTAGCATAATTATCACAAGAGCTAAATAACAGATTGCATTCTATCTTTGGCAATTTCTTAGAAGAAAGAAAAGTTACCAAAACTTGGGTTACCAAAATCACACAGACTTCAATTAATGCTTTAGAGTTCATGAGGCTTAATCACGAAGCCCAAGAGGCGCAGTTAAACATTAATGATAAATTTTGTAATCAGTATCAATGACTGTGCACCCAAGTATCACGGATGAAGGATTAATATGCCGTACATCAATTACTGGAAAACACAATTTGAAGGCCAACGGACTGAAAACAAAAAAAAATCAAGATTCTATTGATTGTCTCAATTGGCAGATCAATAATATTAATGAGGAGGTCAACAATATTACAAGTCAAACAATATTTTTCATGGGGAAGTAAATTATTGTAAAAAGACAATTAAGGAAAAGGACCAAGTGATTTCCACCTTGCAATTACAAACTTCTAGTTTAAATGAGGAAATTGCAAAGTTAAAGTTATAAAAATCGAAATCGTGTTAATTGGAAAATTGAAATTTATGATCAGATTCAAACCTTGGATGATGGGCGTTGCCAATTCACTACAAACCATTCACCGAAAATGCTTTTGAATATTATGAGGATGAAGCTTTGGAAGTAGCCACTGAACTGGATGCTGCACCACGTTAACAGATGCCTAGTAATATGGTTGCTTTGGCCAATACCAACACCTTAAATCATGGTACAGTGTCTCAACACCCTAGTACATCTATCCCAAGCCAACAAAGAAGCAATTCTGATAACCATGGACGGGAAAGCAATAATTACAAACCAGCGAACCTACCTGCATTTGAAAAGAATGGAAGTATCACCACATTTGTCAAACGCTTTGAATTGGCTATGTATGGGGTTAGCAACCGCAACAAAGCATCCAAAGTAATTAACTGCTTGGATCAGTGGAGCATTGATTTAATTATGCACCATATTAATGAAAATTCAACTTATGCCGAAGTCAAAGAGGCTGTGCTTTATATATTTTGGAGGTCCAAAATGGACTAACCAGAAAATCTAAATTTATGATTATTTGCTTTAAGAAAGTTGAAGCAATTGACAAATTTGCAGATTGATTCTATTGTTGGGCACAAGTTCTCCTAGTTGCCAAGACTATGGTCAATTTTGATGCTAATATTGAACTAGAACATGTGTTACTGTGACAGATGGGGTCTATGAAAACTGCCACAAAGCAGTTAGGCAGGATAGCCCTGCTGATGAGAGATACTGAATCTGACTATGCGGAAACCACTTTACCACGAAGGTTTGGTTCACAGTTAGGACAATGCTGGCGCTCAGGAGGAGGGCCTGACCCCCTGAGAGGGCGTACAGGGACTGAATGGCCCTGTCAAAGTCTGAACTGCAGTCCATGTGGGGG